>ML329171.1:0-86241 GCA_005239505.1 Nicotiana paniculata
AGAGTTCATGATAGATAGAGACGATTAACCAAACTATAAGAAGTATCCAAGAAAGAATTCACCAACGGGGGAAACCATAACCTTAGACCTTTATTATCATTGTTTACATTAAATTGTTAATTTATTATTTTGTTATTAGATTTAGAAAACATCACCAATTGATATTCAAAAGTCTTGAGAAAAGTGATTAAGTAACAATTTAGTATTTTATAGACTCAATTGATATGTTCAATTCTCTGTGGGATCGACTTTGGGTGTAATACCCCAAATTATATTTGCAGCGCCCGTTTAGTCTTTCTATAAGACATAGTTGAGCGTGATCAGGTAGCTCCTAGGATTCTTGTTGACCTACTCCACTTATCTTGCTGCCAAGGTATGGACTTCTATTTTCATTGATAAGGTCTTGATCTCTTTGCTGATGCTTCCTCTATCTCTCATTAAGCTTCTTCAAGCATCTACCGAAATTGGTGACGTGACTAACTTTAAGGAATCATATTCTGGATAGGGTTCGTGTAAATCATAGTGATCAGTTTGCTAATAAACCATCTTTTTCTTGGAAAAATTCATCTATAAATTTGCAGCTCAAAGTGGTGGTGAAAATGTAATTAAGCAAGATTCATCTGTTTATGCTCTTTACTATATTTTAGGTGCTAGATTCATCTGTTGATGCTCTTTACCCCTCTCACCAAGCTGCCATACATTCTTGGATCCTTGCCTTCTTGTGAGTTGCATGTTATCTGATATGACATATTGTGAACGATTTCCATTATAACCAGGTCCATTACAATGTGACAGAGGGATTTTTCTTCCTGTTTGGTGTTGAATTTAATCTAATACCATTTTTTTGGCATTCCAGAGCCGAGTTGGACCTGTGCAGTGGTTGAAACCATACACTGACGAAGTCCTTGTTGAGATAGGCAAGAAAGGTGTAAAGTCTCTGTTGGCTGTTCCAGTAAGGTATACATCCTAGAACCACCTGAATTTTCTGTTCTCAACAGCTCTTTTACTGTGGTGGGATCAAACTCAGTGTTAAGAATTTCAGAACTGCCCAGTTTTGTTGCAGTTAAGAATTTCACAACTGCCCAGTGTTAAGAATTTCAGAACTGCCCACATATAGTTGCAACCCAGTTTTGTACAATCAGTTGACCCATCAATTTCATCAATAAAACTGTTTACACTACTCTAATCAAATACTAAGAAACTCTTTGGCTGCTCTGTTGATGCTACTAATCAAATACTTGCAGCAACTCTTTGGCTGCTCTGGATATATTATTCGACAGGTCTACCTGTCAGTTGAGACTTTTCCTGAGTTGTCACTAGCTAAACATCTGAATACTGTTTCTTTGATGAACATCTATATACAGTTAATATATAATCAATTGTTCTACATTTATTTTGATATTGCTGATAAATGCTTAACAGTGACATGATAATAGACAACTACATCTTTATCTTCAAGATATTGACTATTCTTCAAGTGTATATTTCAAACTGGAAAAAGAATTCCATTAACCTAACTTCAATTTGATAGGAATTTGAATAGTCATGAGTCGGGAAGGGCACTCAAGTAGAAACAAAAGGCTAAAAATTGCATTGCAGCCGAATCACTTGCATCTTTGGTGAATCAAAAGGTTTCATTGTTGAAAACAAAAAGAATTGTTCAAGCTACAAGGCCAAATGACAAGCATCAGCTGAATTCAATTGAAAAACAACCTCCACAATTAGGAGCTCAAGTGCAAGCACAATTGTTGCAACTACCTCTGCCTTCTGCTTCTCCTCCAACACAAAATATACATGGGCAAGTGCAACCTGCTGCTTCTCCTCCAGCACAAACCATACATGAACAATTTGAGGATTCTTCTGACCATGAAACAAACGAGCAATCCGAGGAACAAGGCAAGAACATATAAAATTCATTTCTTTAAATTAACAAACAATATTGACTTTTGGTGATTATTCTTAATTAATATTAATGCAGGTCCTTCTGCCGAAAAAAGAAAAAGAGGAAAAACCCTAATACTAAGTGTTCATGGTAGGAAAGAGCGCAAGCTAATTTTGCTAAACGAGAGAAATCAACCCATAGGTGCTACTGCTGATGTTGTAGCAGAGCTGGGTAGCTTCCTCGGCACATTGGCAAGGAATGCAGCCTTTTGTCCTCTTAATGTGTTTGATTGGAGGAAACTTCAAACAAAAGAAGACATGTGGAAATATATCAAGGTTTGAAGTTCGCAATATTTTGTGTAGATATTTCAAATTTTTACACTTACCTAATTGTACCAACTTTGTAGGGAAAATATGACATTCCCGATGCTTCAAAAAGGTGGGATTTTGAATCAATTGGAAATGCTTGGAGAAAGTATAAGAATAAATTATATAACTACATTTATAAATCCTATGGGAATGACGAGCTTCGAATGGAGAAAAGGCCGGTTGATGTTCCTGAATCTCAATTTAGGGATCTTCTTGAATATTGGAGCTCTGATGCCTGCAAAGTAAAACAAAGTACTGTCCCATGATTTGCTGAGAATGTATGATTTATGTTTAATTAGAAATCACTTAACTCTGTAGTCATTTGCTGATTTGCAGAAAATGTCCCAAACCAATACCGAGAATCGCCAAAAGTTGAAATATCCACACACTGCTGGCAAAAGAAGTCTTGCTCGAATATGCGAGGTTTGATATTTTCTTTCTTATTATTATTTTAAATATGAACTTATTAACTTTATACCACTTTTTATATAATCAGGAAAAAAAGAAAGAAATTTCTGAGCCTCTATCAAGCAAGTACATCTTTGTGGCTACAAGAAAAAGAAAACCTGATCGAGTTTACAAGGCCTCATATGCGGACACTCTTAATAAAACTGTACGAGTTATAATTTAAAGTTTGTTGTTATCATTTGTCTGTTCTTAGTTATTGACTCAATGTCATCTACTTTCTGATTTAATAATGACTCAATTTGGTATTGTAGGCTGAAATGGAAAGAATACAATCAACACAAGAAAGTGAATATGGCAGTCAATCAATTGATGCATTTGCATCAGTCATGGGACCTGAGCATCTAGGTCGCCTAAGATTATATGGACATGGGGTTACCAAGACTTCCTTAAAAATAAAAGTGGGAGATTTTGGACTCTCAAGTTCTACTGATGAGGTGATGCAACAAAAATTAGAGGAAATGGAAGAAAGGATGCAACAAATATTGCAGGAAAAGTTCAATGCACAGAAAGATGCCATGGAACTGCAAGTTGCAGTTAACATCATTTAACAACTGAAGCATCTGAATCCTGATTTACGGGTTGATCCCAGCATGCTAGGTTTCAATGCTCGTTCACCTGGAGAAGCTTCCTCTGCACAACAAGCTGCTGTGCAACTAATCAATCGTCTATCTACTGGGAGTAATAATCAAGGTCAGTACGTCTATCTTGTTTGTTTGTTTGCTATAAGTCAACATCCTCCCTTTTATTGGAAGAATTCCACTTTTCATTAGACCATTCTTGATGAAATCTCAACACATGAGAAGGATATGCAATTTTATCCCTAGTAGTAGGAAAGTAGACATAGCACTTCAACTTCATCAACCTTTTGGAATATTTTTCTTGTCTGTTGTTTGTTGAATGCTAATGTTTTTATTGTTTGTGAGAGCATCGCCATTCTGAATTGGTGTTTCTCGAAATTAAGTGTAGCTGGTTTGGTTCTAGGTGGGGTCACTACGAATCTATAGAGTAATTATTAAATGAGAATTAAGGAACCATGAAGTTTTGCAACTAAATTTATAGGATGAGAATTTGGTTTCCTTTTGTGACTGGAAATTGGGAATTGTTTCCCTCTTTTCTTTTGGTTTCCTTGAATGTGACATATTGCTTAGCCTTTTAGATAGTACTGAAAGACTTAATTAACGGTGGAACCTCAAAGAGTTGTAAAGTTATAGGTTAGGCTTCTGCAGAACAATCAAGAAAAATTCAAAAATCAGAAAATGCCTCTTCACTTTTTTTGCAAAAAGAACTAAAGGACAAATATATCTTTCCTAGATTTGAAATTTTTTTTCATGATTAGTGAAAGCACCTTTAATTTAAGCATGACTGATAGTATAATTTATACAAAGAATACAGATTAGGAGTATTTCTTTTAGAAGAAAAAGTTGATTTGCATAGCTGGAATATGGCAGTAGCTATAGACCAAAAAGAGCAAAGATTTCCATTTTTGGCAAACAGATTCAGAGCAAGAGGTTGACTAAAAAACACACACACTGAACATACAGATAGCAGAGACAAACACTAATACAAAAGGCAAAATTAAAATAAATGTAATGCATATGAATCAAAGCTAGCAAAAAACCAATTTCATGACTGGAAACTAGGAATTGGAATTTCCAATGTTCCTTTTCCTATTAGTTTATTATATTTACTCTCCCAATTCATTAGGGACATGAATTGGCAAGGGAAAAAAAGGAAGGAAAAAAAGAAGAAGAAAGCGTTAATTGCCCTTTTCTAATATACCTAGTTAAATATGAAAAGTTACTCGTGAGTAATGTCTTTTTCATAGTCTAACCAAAGAGACGAAGAGAGAATGTAGTTTGTTTGATATTAAGAATTTGTTGCTAAATATTTATGATACTTTGAAGGATAATGGCTTTATTTATCCTCTTATGTAGGTGGAGCAGTTGAAGAAAGGGAACATGGAGATTATGAAGATCTAGACCTTACTTAAGAACTTTGAATTGTTGTCTATGTTATAGGAATCTTTTGCTATCAACATTTAAATTTTTGTCTATGTTCTAAGAATATTTTGTTATCAACATTTGAAACTTACTCTAACTCTTGAAGTGTTCAAATGTAAAACTTATGTGATTGGGTTAAAATATTTTGGTTTTATGGAGACAATATAGACTATGAAGTGTTTTATCTTTTTATTTATATAAATTTCAGGTTATTACAAATTATTATATATCTAAATATTCATTTACAACAGGGCATAATATTCTTCTACAACCGTTCCAATAGGTATTGCAAACTGTTCCAATAGGTATTGCAAACCGTTCCAATAGGTCTTAAAGAACCGTTTCCACAGGTCTTTCACACCGTTCCATTAGGTCTTACAAACCGTTCCAATAGGTCTTAAAGAACCGTTTCCACAGGTCTTTCACACCGTTCCATTAGGTCTTACAAACCGTTCCAATATGTGCAACAAACAGATACAAATAGGTAGTTAAAACTGTTGCAAAAGAAATAAAACCGTTACCGTAGCATAATGAAACCGTTAGAATAAACGTTGCCATAACTTACATAACCGTTGCATAAAATTATATGGTAACAGTTGTCAACCGTTGTAATAACCTCTATGGTAATGAATGTAAACCGTTGCAAAATAAATAAAACCGTTACCGTAGCGTAATAAAACTGTTAGAATAAATGTGGCCATAGCTTACATAACCATTGCATTAAATTATATGGTAACGGTTGTCAACCGTTGTAACAAAGTCTATGGTAACGGTTGTTAACTGTTGCAACTGGAAAGAAATAATTGCTGCTTCATGTAGAGAAAAAACCGTTGCAATAGACCTCATTAAGGTACGATTTTGATAACCGTAGCACGAACCATTACTATAAGCCTAATGGCACGACAGCGTATGTAACAGTTGCTAAACCGTCCCAATAACCCTATTGCAACAATTTACCTGGCTGTTGCAACGGTTTACCAGCTGTTACAATAGCGTCATTTTCCAGTAGTGTATGGCCGAAAACAAGTCATTGTGGCGGTAACTCTACCTAGAATACCGGAGATCCCAAGATCTAGGTTCAAGGAGATCAAACAAAGTCATTAATGACGGTTCAACATTGTCAACTAAAATTTTGGTCCATTCTCGTGATGAGACAATGTTAAGTACCAAGAATAAAGCACTAAGGGTTTTTAATGATTTCTAAATTTGATACGGGGTATATCAAATAGTGTATCTACGGGATGATACATTTAAGAATCACCTATGTAAGTGTGAAGTGTTAGCCGCTTGAAGGAGAATTTTGTAAGGCCGGTTCTCTACGCACTTATGAAACCAGGCGGTGTTCATGGCTGAAACGAACACAACATTGAGAACCAAAGATGGTTAAGGGCTGGTTGTGTGACTTATGGTTGTCTAGGTATACACCAAAGTTCGATGATTCACAGATATCAAATCTACCGATTGACCGAGTATATCCGACATAAGTTCACTACGGAAAGTTCAAAGGGAAACCTACTTATCCAGATGCAATTAATCCTTACTTGNACGAACACAACATTGAGAACCAAAGATGGTTAAGGGCTGGTTGTGTGAGTTGTGGTTGTCTAGGTATACACCAAAGTTCGATGATTCACAGATATCAAATCTACCGATTGACCGAGTATATCCGACATAAGTTCACTACGGAAAGTTCAAAGGGAAACTTACTTATCTAGATGCAATTAATCCTTGCTTGCGAATCACACAGCTTTTCATGCATATTTCCATGATATAGCTATTCCCCATTCATGTGGGGTATTGTTCGGTTATTAAGCTTTAATGTAGCTTAAAAGAGGGTGAATGGGAAATGGAGGAAAAATAAAATATTTGAGTTTCCCTCATTGACTAAGGGACATTGTCCTATATTGGAAGAGGAAAAGATTTTTGATGGGTATATAAACAATTGCTCTTCTTCTAGCTCTTAATGAGTTGAGAAGAAGGCAAGCCTCGCGCCGTCGTCGTCGCTCGCTCGCTCAGCTAGGCTTCGGCTTCGGATTTGGTCAAATGATCGATTGATTGATTAATTGATTAATTTTTTGGACCAAATTTACTTGTTAATAGTAAATATTAACAGAAATATTATTAAATATCCGTATTAATAACAAAATGTTAATATTAAATCTAACAAATATTAATATTAAATCCAACGGAATATTAGAAGTTTTTTCGTTATCCGTTTTCCGTTTTTCGGTTTTGTAACTAAAAATTAACCTCCCTCTTGAATTCCCGGTTTATTGTTGCGTAAATAGCCATTTATGTTATGACATTTATGCTACGACCGTTTTACATAAACAACCATTCTGAAGAGTTGCACCTCTTCAGTTTTGAGCTCAACATGGTTATAAATACAAGTCCATTCTCTCAGATTTTTCATACGAATTTCTGAGCTCTCCTCCTTTCTTCTGCATTGTTTTAACTTCAAAGAAAGCAACAGTAAGTGTGATTTGCTACCGAACTTTGTGTTCGCTGAAACACTGGAGTTTGAAGTACCACTATACCAGTGTGTTTTTCGTTCTATCCTAGGAGGAAATAATCCATAACCTTGGGTACTAGTAGGGGATTAAATTCCTTAAGAAAACACTGTGAATTCAGTGGGCTCGGATTAACTTTTGTTGCATTTATATTTCTGTTTATATGTTATTTTATCTTCTTCAGAATTATTTTACAAATACAGTTTACTAACATCTTTTGGCACTTTTATTGGAATAAAATTGAATGAACTGAAACGAGATAATAACAGAAATTCGAACATCTAAAGTGAGTTTGAAGCCAATCATTCGAACCAAATGTAACGCACTTTGTTCTTCTTTTATTTACGTGCACTTTTCCCCCCTTGTTTCTATATTTATGTTTATTTTTATGTGCACTTTTTCCCCCTTGTATCTTTATATATGTTAAAAAGGAGAGTCAAGTAACAGTAAAGTTATTTTTGTGATCACAAGTACGAGTCGTGGAAGCAATTATTATTACTTGTATTAGAGTAGGTTATATACATCACACTTCTTGGATTACGATGCTTCTTCGGATCCTACGTGAACGCGAGATATTTTATGTATCGAACTGCTTTTTTTCCTCGGTCTATGAGATCTTACCCGTAAGTTATGGCACCCACCTACATACTATACACCTCATGGATGTGATACAGACATTTGTAACTTATCTATTGCTTTAGGACAAGATAAAATTGTTGAGACATTAATGTTTTTCTTTTTTTAAAAAAAATCAGTTGACAAGGATCGCCATACCTACTAATGGTCAACTTTACAAATTATGAGAAAAATCGAGGCGCTACCCAGCCAGTTTAACTTTTTCAGATGGTTCTCGGGCCTTCGCTTAATAGTAGTGTTTTGACTATTCAGCGAAAGAAAACATAAAAGTTGTCCCCCCAGAAAAGTATTCTTACTCTTGTAGTAATACAATTATGTATTATTCGTCACGTGAGTTCTATCATTTCTTTAAGTTAGGATATACAATTGTATTTGTTTGACTGAGAGCAAGTAAACAAGTTTAGTTTCCCTACCTTTTTTTCTGGAGCTTAACTTGGCAAACTTATGAGCATAAAGAGAAAAAGAAGTTGTATACTTCTTCTCATTTAATTACTTAAATTAATGTGAAAGGTACAAGGTTAAGTTTTGTTACAACTATCACAAGAGCTTCTAAACGAATTAGTCGTAAAACACACAGTAATGAAAACACCTTCCTGCATTGGCTGTCCTATCCACTGGTTGATCTCATGTCTAACTGCTTTGATCCAGCCACAGTCGACAAACAAATAATCCTTTGTTTTCAGTTGCTCTTCTTCACACAGGCTGCAGTTTGTGTTGTCCACATGGATTTGCATCCCTATTTGTCTATCTTTGGTAAGTAATTTCCCTTGGATTGCCAACCACATTACAAAGCCGTGTCGAGGTAGAGCCAAAGCAGTCCATACAAAGTCTGCAATCTCTAGTCATTAGGGCTGTTCATTTGGATCGGATATCCGAAATCCGAACCGATCCATTCAATTTCGGATTGGATCGGATTTCGGATTGTGATTATTAAAATTTCGGATTTCGGATTGGTATATTTTAATCCGATCCCGAATTATTAGGCAATGTATAAATACTACACTTTAATTTCGGATAGTCAGTACTTCCTTTCTTCCTCCAAGTTATTACCTTTACAATTGCTAGACTTTGCTATATCGGCACCATAGTACTCTCATAATTGTATAAACATGAATTTTTCTTAATGCATTGCCTCTTTTACAAAGAAAATATACATTTTAGTTTGCAACTTTGAGGCATAATAAGATCCGAAATCCGATCCGATCCAAACTTTAAAATCCGAATCCAATCCGATATAATTCGGATCGGATTCGGATTGTATTTTCTAGAATCCAAAATCCGAAATTCGAATCCGAAATGTACTAAATCCGATCCGGTCCGATCTGATCCGTGCACAACCCTACTAGTCGTGGTTGCTGACTTGCCATAGCAAGATAACTGTTGGTTATAGAGTAGCTACTTCCTGAAGTTAACATATATCTGTCTTGTGAATACCACCCTTGCATTCACTCCTTCTAGGGAGTTTAACTTCCCCAATACCAATTGCCATCCATAGGAGGAATGTGTGTCCAAATATTATGGTCAGCTTCCATATAGACATCATGAACCCATCGCACCCAAAGAAACTCCTTATTCATTACCAACTGCCACATTAACTTTCCTAGTGATGCTATGTTCCATACTTTGCAGCCTTTCATATTCAGACCTCTTAGTTTCCTTGGGCAGCAAACTTTCTCCCATGCACCCAGAAATTATGTATAGAAAAGAGCACTGTATTAACTATTTGTAATATCCTTGCATAAGACAACTGCATAGAGTAGGTGACAATGATCCTATGCGTAATCTTCCTTATCAGCATTTGGCAATCAATCTTGTTCCATTTCCTTGGGATAAAGGTAAACCTAAGCACCTGATAGGATATGTACCCAGTGCAAATCCTGTTTTTGCTAGCAGTATGTCTTTGACTCCCTCTTCTACTCCATCTAGAAATATGCTAGATTTTTCCATATAGGCAATCAAACCTGAGATATTGTTGAAGTGGCCTAATGCTTCCATGACTCTAATTACTGAGTTTTCAATACCTAGTTTACCTCATAGCCTTTGGATGTACCTTTGTATCACTGCAAATGGAGGGTGAGCTCCTAGGATATAGCAAATAATAGCATTCCCTCGATATTCTATTTATGTAGTTATATCGTCTAGTTCAATTTTACCAAAAGTTTACTCACCGTGAGATTTAGGCTGCACATACTCCGATTTGTAACCAACATTTGATATTCTTGTAATGTCAAAGTTGTCCCATGCTAAGCTCTTCCTCCCCTGCAATTCTGCCGCCTCTTCTACTTCGTAAGCCCACGATTTCCTTCCATTGTTCACATGCACAGAGTGATCGCTGCTCATGGAGGCTTTGTCACGACCCAAAATCCATCAGTCATGATGCACCTAACCCAACCCGCTAGGTAAGCCAATGAATAATTATCCAGTTTTATTTGACTTAATAAAACAATTAAACAACAGAATTATCTAAATCTTATACATTTCCCAAGGAGTGGTAGTACAAATCACGAGCTTCTACAAATGGAGTTTACAAAGCAACAATGAAACAATTACACAGTCTGTTTGAAAGGTACATAAACAGAGTTTTATAAGCTAAGGCTACCCCGAACAAAGGAGGCAACTACAGCAAGGACGCCAGTACATCTTCGAGTCACGCAACCATCGAGCACAACAACAACAACAACCGACATCTGCACGCAATGTGCAGAAGTGTAGTATTGGTACAACCGACCCCATGTACTGAGTAAGTAACAGACCTAACCTTAGGTTGAAAGTAGTGACGAGCTAACATAGGTTCGGGTCCAAAGCCAATATTTCCACAACAGTTCATAACAACATAAATGCAAGTATAAAAGAGATATCTCAAAAAGTGAACTACTCAGCTCGTTCACAGTTCCAGAAAATGGTCATGCTTTTCAAATATCTCAGTGAAAGAAAAATCCCAGATCTCTTACCAAAAATGCCAAAAGTACGAGTACGTTTGAAACTGTAATTTTCCAACTATTCTTTTCCACAATAAATAAAATGTTTCATTTTCTTTCCAAATAACAAGTATAAAGTGACTCCCCATACCACATATCAATGTGTATAATAAGTCATGAATGACGTGATACTCTATAGCATGAGGAAAAATGCGTCTCTATGCTTTTATGTCATGTATGCATGTGAATGCCATGTGTTTCAGAGATGAAACATGTACTCACACTCTCAGAGTACTCAATCTGATTACCTCATATCCTCTCTTACTAAGCTCAATACTCAGCACACTAAATCACTCAGCGGTGTATAATAACTGTTGCAACGTGCAACCTGATCCATATATATATATATATATATATATATATATATATATATATATATATATATATATATATATATATATATATATATATATATATATATATATATAGTCGACTGCACTCACTGGGAGTGTACAGACTCCGGAGGGGCTCCTTCAACCCAAGCGCTATATCACTGCGGCGTGCAACCAGACCCAATATCGCTGCGACGTGCAGCTCGATCCATATATCGCTGCGACGTGCAACCCGATCCATATACATAAATATAATTAATATACCGCTGCGGCGTGCAGTCCAATCCTATAAAGTATAATAGATATAATATGTTGCGTCGTGCAACCCGATCAAAAAATGTCACTCTCGCTCAGGCCCTCGGTCTCACTCAGTCATCAATCTCTCCAGTCTCTCTCACGGGCACACAATGTCATGAATCTAGCCCAACAACAATAATATTATGTGTCAATAACAACAACTGAGACTGAGATATGATATGAATGCATGAATATGACTTAGTACAAAAATATCAATGGAAATAAGTGACATGACAGCCAGAAATAACCACTATGAGTACAAACAATATCAACATGAAGCTTAAATATGTTATTTAGCATGATTGATAGCACAATTACTTTATCACATGTTGAAAACACAAATATCAATAAAATAGGGCCACTATACAGGGCCATGGGAACAACAGGGTCCCAATTCACAGGGTGCACACTCACACGCCCGTCACCAAGCATGTGCGTCACCTCAATACCAATCATATAACACATATTTCGGGGTTTCATACCCTCAACACTAAGTTTAAAAGAGTTACTTACCTTGACAAGCCAATTCCAATACCGAGCAAGCCAAGCGTTGTTCCAAAAATGTCATCTCGAGTGTTCCGACCTCTGAACGGCTCGAAACTAACCAAAAACAACTAAAATACATCAAATAATACTAAAGGAACTAATCCCAATCGAAAAAGGTTAAATCTTTAATTAAAAGCCCAAAATCGGCCAAAAAGCCCAACTCGGGCCTGCGCCTCGAAACCTGACAAAACTCATAAAATTCGAAAACCCATTCAATTATGAGTCCAACCATACTAATTTTACTCAAATCCGACTCTGAATTGATGTTCAAAACTTAAAAATTCACTTTATGAAACTTTAGGCAAAGCCCCCCAAATTTTACTTTGAAATCATCAATCAAATCTCAAAAATGAAGATAGATTCATGAAATATAACCAAAATCGAGTAGAGAACACTTACCCCAATCCATATGGTAAAAATCGCCTCCAAAATTGCCCAAATCCGAGCTCTCCAACTCAAAATATGACCAAATGAACAAACCCAGGTTTTATATATTTTTCTACCAGCTATTCTGCCTCGTTTCTCATGCCAAACGATCCCGAAACTCACTTTTTATGCCTTCAATGGATTCATTATGAAGTTGTAGTCAAGTTAGGCTTTTGAATCACTCCATCGACCTTATAATGAAGGAGATATGTTGGTTTTAATATTTGAAAATGTGCAGATTTTTAAATACGCAGTCAATGGCAATTTCGTAATTAATCTGGAAAAAAATCTAGCTACTCAATTCTTAGTAAAATGACCATAAAATCATCATACGATGTCCAAATTTGACGATTCTTTTGCTACGGGTCCGTAATTACGATATGGATCTAATGCTTCAATCAGAACAGAAATCGGTGCTCATTTGTTCAATATGATATCATTTATGCTTGAAGAAAAGGCGTCGAAACATAAGAAAAACGAGCGCAACACAACCCAAACCTATCCGAAACTCATCCGAGCCCCTCGGGACCCCGTACGAACATACCAAAAAGTCACGTAACATAATACAAACTTACTCGAGGCCTCGAATCACGCATAACAACATCGAAACGACGAAATGCATATCAAATCAAACTCAATAAACATTCGACTTCCAAAAACTCGCGCCGGAACATATTACATCAACTCGGAATGAACTCAAATTTTGCACACAAGTCATAATACATCATATGGAGCTACTCATGCCCCCAAACTACTGAGCAAAGTGCAAATGCTCAAAACGACCGTTCGGGTCGTTACAGGCTTGTACCTCATTCCATATCTGTATTGCTTCAATTTGCTTTAGTTTCTCATTCACGATACTTTTCGGTACTATTCCATTGAAATTAGGGCTCAATTGCTTTTCACTCAAAGTTTCTTCTCTAACCACTTTGTCCTTGGTTCCTTGTTGAGCATTGCTCCCAGAGGCAGTTGATTTTCTCGCCATTATAGCTTTTTGAGATACGATACGAGCTCTCTTGCCCATGGTAGACGTAGGTTAAGCTAACTTGCACCGAGAGAGAAGATAAGTCATTTATAAAGTTGAGACATTATTTTTAATTCCATTATATTTTTATTTTATGTGAAAGAGTGTCCAATATCAGTTTACTTCTTCTAGAAAAACCTCCCTTTCATTTTCAAATATTTTTGACAAATTTACCACGTTACGTTGTTGCTAAAGTAATTAGTCAAATACACGAGAACTATATTAACAAAGTTATTGCTTATCAAATTAGGAAACAATAATAGAAACGAGAAAATATTTTATTATGAAAATAACATAATAAAAATAGAGAACAAAAAAGAACAATTTAGTAGGTAAAGTGTCCTTATCCCCAGGGTCACCAAGCCTAATGTAACATAGCAAATCCCTCATTAGCATCTCGAAACTCAAATTCTCATTCCTATGTAGAATCACCAAGCAGGGGCACAATTAGAATATATAGCTTTTGGGTTGGACTGAACTTATTAGCTTTGGTTCAAATTCTATATTTGTCTTAAAAAATAATAAATATGTATGTATACGGCCGAAATCGGAGGATACTATTTCGAAGTCTATGTTATGTTTCGAGCCCGAGATCATGTTCGAGATGAAGTTCAAATCTGATCTCAGAATATGCACTTCGAGAAAGAACATCGAAGGCCCGTCACGGCCTACCTCGAGGCAGTATAAAATCGATGGCAGTAAAGGAAAAACGGGAAATTTCCAATGCCACATGGTTAGGACATATAGGATTTGTGAGAGATAGTACAAATCTGTACTAGGACGTTATACAACTGTACCAATATAATTCTTAGTCATATTTAGACATGTACCACATTAGGGTTTTTCCATCCTATATAAAGGGGACCCCAATTATTTTGTAAGGGCATCAATTCACTGCTATAGAACATTCTACTCTGCTTTTTCGTATACTGTGCTCAAGATTATCCTTCAACTTTATTGTTCTTCATTTATTGTTCTTACTTCATTACTACGTACTGACCTCGAGACCCCGAGAAAATTGAGCTCGAGGCCCCCGTTCCTTTGGCAACTTTGGTTTGGCTATCATATTTCTCTTATTTACACCTAGTATTTCTTGCTTATTTACTAGTATTGAAACATATCACATATTTTTAGAACCACTAATCAAATATAATTTTTAACACCTATTTCGAGGTAAACAGTTTGGCGCCCATCGTGGGGCTAAAGATAATAGTGATTATTTTGGTGCTAGTTTTTTGATAACACACGTTATTATTCACACTTTTTCTTGTCCAAATATTCTTTGATTTCAGGTTAAAATATGTCTAACTCAGCAAACGCACCTGGAAACGATGGTCTTGGTTTCCATGGATAAAACAGTGCAACAACTCCAAGGGCCGGTATGCCACCGTTAAACCCTGGGGTAGCACCGGCACCAAACCCTGTCGACGTAGGTTCACACATTTATTTGCACGTCGATTTGGGTACATATATTGAAGGAATTGTACGCGGAGGGGACCAACCTGACGCACAAGGGACACATGCTCAAGAAGAAAGAGAAGTTATCCTACAAGTAATCTTTGAAATGTTTCAAGCACAACAAGTTGCTATCGCTCAATTACAGAGTCAACAAAAGACTCCGAGCACAGCAAGACCAAAAATAACTCCTCGAGTTGAGCTAGCCCCAGAAATATCAAATAATAATGGGTCAGTAACAGACCTCACCATCATGAGGATGATCAAGGAACTCAATAAGAGATTCGAATCAGGAGAAAAGAAGATTGAGGACAACGACAAGAAAGTGGAAACCTACAACTCGAGGGTCGACCAGATCCCGGGAGCACCCCCGATCTTGAAAGGACTGGATTCGAAGAAGTTTGTGCATAAACTGTTCCCACTGAGTGCGGCTCCGAAGTCCATTCTGAAGAAGTTTCGGATGCCCGACATTCCAAAATACAACGGGACCACAGATCCCAATGAGCACTTAACCACATACACTTGTGGAATAAAGGGGAATGACCTAAAAGACGCGAGATCGAGTCTGTTTTGTTGAAGAAATTTGGAGAAACACTGTCCAAGGGGGCCATGATGCGGTATCATAACCTCCCCTCGAACTCAATAGATTCGTTTGCCATGTTGGCATACTCATTTGTAAAGGCACATACTGGTGCCATAAAAGTCGCTACAAGGAAGTCCGATGTTTTAAAAATCAAACAAAGAGAGAACAAGATGCTGAGGGAGTTCATATCCCGTTTCTAGATGGAGCGAATGGAGTTACTACCCGTCTCCGATGATTGGGACGTGCAAGCCTTCACCCAGGGACTGAATGAACGAAGCTCAATATCTTCGAGGCAGCTGAAGAAAAACTTGATCGAGTATCCCGCCGTAACTTGGGCGGATGTGCACAACAGGTACCAGTCAAAAATCAGGGTCGAGGACGACCAATTGGGAGCCCCCTCGGGCTCAGTGTATCCAAGCAGGCTACTAGAAAAGGAATCGAGAAATGCAGAAAAGGAGCCGAGACCAAACAAGTAAAGGTATCAGCCGTACATTGAAGATCGAAGAAACACTTTGAGGCGTAACATACCTCGAAATGACCGAACAGAGGATCGAGGTCAAAGTTCCCGGGACTCATGAGCAAGACGGGTTTGACAAACATTTGAGACAGATGGAGGCACCCCGATTATCATAATACAACTTCAACATCGATGCATCGGATATCGTATCTGCCATTGGAAAGATTAGGGACACCAGATGGTCGAAGCCCATACAGTCTGATCCTTCTCAAAGGAACCCAACTTAATGTGAAAGTATCATGGCACTCATGGTCATAGGACCGAGGACTGCAAACGACTTCGAGAGGAGGTAGACCGATTGTTCAACGAAGGTCATCTTCTAGAGTTCCTCAGCAACCGGGCCAAGAACCATTTTCGAGAGAGAGATGCAAACAAGAAGAATGAACCAGAAGAGACCCATCACATCATTCACATGATCATCGGAGGAGTCGAAATCCCACAAGGACCCATATTCAAACGAACAAAAATATCCATCACAAGGGAAAAAAGGACTAGGGACTACATACCCAAGGATACTCTTGCATTCAGCGAAGAAGACATCGAGGCCTTATCTCAGCCTTATAATGATGCACTGGTAAGTTCTATCCTTTTAAACAAAATTCAAGTTAAACGTGTGCTCGTGGATCCAGGTAGTTTGCCAATATAATCAGGTCGAGGATTGTGGAGCAGCTCGGGCTTCTCGACCAAATCATACCCACCTCTCGAGTCTTGAATGGATTCAACATGGCGAGTGAACAACAAAGGGGGAAATCATCCTCCCAATCAATGTGGCCGGAACCATACAAGACGCCAAGTTTCATGTCATCGAAGGTGACAAAGATATAATGCTCTACTTGGAAGGCCATGGATCCATAGCATGAGGGAAGTGCCATCAACTCGTCATCAAATGATGAAGTTCCTAACAAAGGATGGATAAAGACGGTATATGGAGAGCAGCATGCAGCTAAGGAGATGTTCGCGGTACACGACTTGGCACCGGTATCGACATCATCTACCTCGGAGAAGTCAAAAGACAAACAGGCAACCAAATAACAATTACAGCTCATGCCCTCGGCTGAGCCCGAGGAATAGGTGCCCGATGACCAGGTGGTCGAGGACGAAGAAGATTTCCTTGCTCCTCGAGCCTTTGTCGCTCACGAATAGTCAGATGCAACGAAGTCCACTATCGAGGAGATCGAACAGGTTGCACTGGTCAAGAACCTACCAGAACAAAAGGTATACTTGGGAACATGGTTAAAACCCGAACTTATAGAAAAACTCATTCAATTCCTTATTGATAACATTGATTGCTTCACTTGGTCCCATTTAGATATGACAGGGATCCCACCAGAGGTAACCACCCATCGACCCCAAGTTCAAACCGGTGAAACAAAAAAAGGAGACCACAATCTGAGGTAAAGCGTGCATTCATCAAAGATGAGGTAACTAAACTTCTCAAAATAGGATCCATTAGGGAAGTAAAATACCCCGAATGGCTACCTAACGTAGTGGTAGTCCCCAAAAAAGGGAATAAACTTAGCATGTATGTAGATTACAAATATTTGAACAAAGCATGACCTAAAGATTCCTTCCCACTGCCCAACATCGATCAATTGATCGATGCCACGGCTGGCCACGAGATCCTTACTTTTCTCAATGCCTACCCCGGGTACAATCAAATTCAAATGAACCCGGAGGACCAGGAAAAGACTTCATTTATCACGAAGTATGGTACATATTGCTATAATGTAATGACCTTCAGGCTAAAAAATACGGGAGCTACATATCGATGCCTAGTTAAGTCCCTACGCGCAGAGGACCATTTGACTCATTTTCAGGCGACGTTCGATATCCTAAGAAGATACAACATGAAGCTCAACCCCGAGAAATGCACTTTTGGAGTAAGCTCGGGAAATTTTTTGGGCTTTATTGTGTCAAACAGGGGGATCGAGATCAACCCCGATAAAATCAAAGCCATCGAGGAGATCACCATAGTAAACGATGTGAAAGTCGTGCAGCGGCTGACCAGGCGGATAGCTGCCTTAGGCCGATTCATCTCGAGGTCATCAGATCGGAGTCACCATTTCTTCTCCCTACTCAAGAAGACAACTTCGCGTTGACTCCGGAGTGTCAACAAGCCTTGGAAGAGTTGAAACGGTATCTCTCGAGCCCACATTTGCTAGATACTCCGAAGGAGGATGAACCACTATATTTACATTTGGCCGTGTCCGAGGTAGTGGTAAGTGGCGTATTGGTTCGAGAAGAGCAAGGTACGCAATTTCCTATATATTATGTAAGTGGGACCCTAGGAGATGCTGAAACTAGGTATCCGCATTTAGAAAAATTAGCCCTAGCATTAATAAGTGCATCTAGGAAGTTGAAACCATATTTTCAATGTCATCCTTTATGTGTATTAACTACATAATCCACTTCGAAACATTTTGCATAAGCCCGAGTTATCGGGTTGATTGGCCAAATGGGCCATCGAACTCAGAGGGTATGATATCGAATATCAACCTCGAACGGCTATCACGTCTCAAATTTTGGCAAATTTAGTGGCCGATTTTACGCCTGCCCTCGTGCCCGAAGTAGAAAAGGAACTCTTGTTAAAAAAGGGAACATCTTCGGGGGTATTTACCCTCTTCACTGACGGTGCCTCGAATATGAAAGGGTCCGGGCTCGGTATAGTTTTAAAACCACCTACGGGCTGCGTCATTAGACAATCTATAAAAACTTCAAAATTGACTAACAATGAGGCCGAGTATGAGTCCATGATTGGAGGTCTCGAATTAGCCAAAGGCCTAGGAGCATAGGTCATCGAAGCAAAATGTGACTCTCTTTTGGTAGTTAACCAAGTAAACGAAAGCTTCAAGGTCCGAGAAGAAAGGATGCAAAAATACCTGGACAAGATTCAAGTGACATTGCATGACTTCAAAGGGTGGACCCTGGTCCACATACCTCGAGAACAGAACAGCAAGGCCGATGCGCTCGCAAACATGGGTTCATCTATTGAAGAAGATGACATAGTCCCTGAGACTATCATTCAACTATCAATGTCGGTGATCGAAGAAGGTCATGCAGAAATCAACTCAACGAGTCTAACATGGGATTGGAGGAACAAGTATGTTGACTACTTGAAACATGGGAAGCTCCCCACGGACCCAAATGAATCGAAGGCTCTTCGAGCCAAAGCAGCCCGATTTTCACTCGACGAGAATGGAACATTGTAGAGGAGGACCTTCGACGGACCGTTGGTAGTATGTTTGGGACCAGGGGACATTGATTATGTGCTACAAGAAATCCACGAGGGCACTTGTGGCAACCACTCTGGTGCCGACTCCTTGGTTCACAAGTTGATTAGAGCGGGATATTACTGGGATAACATGGAAAATGACACTAAGGAATTTGTTCGAAGATGTGAAAAATGCCAAAGATTTGAACCGATGATACATCAAACTGATGAACAACAACACTCGGTCCTATCCCCGTGGCCATTCATGAAATGGGGGACGGACATCGGTGGCCCCCTGCCAACGGCGCCAGGTAAAACTCGATTTATCTTATTTATGACTGACTACTTCTCAAAATGGGTAGAAGCGCAGGACTTTGAAAAAATAAGAGAAAAAGAAGTCATCAACTTCATATGGGACCACATCATATGCCGATTCGGGATTCCCTCCGAGATAACATGCGACAACAGGAAGCAGTTCATCGGCAACAAAGTAACAAAATTCCTCGAAGACCATAAGATCAAAAGGATCCTATCAATGCCTTATCACCCAAGTGCAAATGATCAAGCTGAGTCCACAAAAAAAACCATCATCCAAAACTTGAAAAAGAGGTTAGATGACGCGAAAGGGAAATGGAGAGAAGTGTTCCCCGAGGTACTCTGGGCATATCGAACAACATTGAAGTCGAGCACAAGGGAGACCCAGTTTTCTTTGGTATATGGGTCCGAGGCGTTGATCTCAGTAGAGGTCGGGGAACCGAGCGCCAGATTCAACATATCACCGAGGAATAAAACAACGAGGCCATGAACACCTCCCTCGAGATTTTATATTAAAGGCGTGAAACCGCATTAGTTCGAATGGACGCTCAAAAACAAAGGATCGAAAGGTACTAAAACAGAAGAACGAACCTTTGCCACTTCGGAGTCGGGGAATTAGTTCTAAGGAAAGTCACCCTCAATACGCGAAACCCAAACAAAGGGAAACTAGGCCATAATTGGAAAGGATCGTACTGTTTCCAAGGAGTCGTAGGCAAAGGATCCTACAAACTTGGAACAATGGAAGGCGAGATACTACCAAACAATTGGAATATATCGTTGCTCAAACGTTATTACTGCTGAGGTATGACCTTTTCCTTTTTTCATTTATATTTTATACTAACTCCTTACAGGTGTTCGATTGGAGATATCGAAGAACCCTTCAACTCGAAGACCTTGGGTTTTAAAGCATGTGTTGCACACCTTTTCCCTTAGATCGGGTTTTATCGGCAAGGTTTTTAACGAGGCAACACCTATATGCTACCTAAGGAAAACTCAACAAGTATTCAAGGCTTCTTTTCTATCAACATCGAATATTGGGGGCATCACCCTCGGAGGTTACATTTTTGAAGAAAACAATTCATGCCAAGGAGGACCTCGATAAGAGAATGTTGTAATGGTCCAAACGGTCAAATAAACCGTGTCCATATAGAATAATCGAGCCCCCGATGGAAAAAACATATACGCATGTATCGATTACATAAAGAAGTACTCGAATAAGTATACTATTTTCACATTTAACGGCTCAAGGGACAAATATACTCGAATACTCGGGGATTCTCATCGACAGTCAACACGTTGAGCCATCAAAAACTCGAGCCTATAAGACATCAATGAGGAAAACTCGAAATTATGACCTCAATGAGGCAAACTCGAACTTATAAGACCTCAATAAGGTATACTCGAACTTATAAGACCTCAATGAGGCATACACGAACTTATAAGACCTTAAAAAAGGCATCCCCTCGATATTAAGGCCAAGACCATCTCACTTGGGGACTAAAGCCTACGGCTATATGAAAAGGCTACGACTGAAATAATGCGGCTCGGAGACGTCCGACTTTCGCCATAAAACTAAAGGCCTTCAAACACTTCAAAAAACCGATTAAATCAGGCTACCCAAGGCATAAGCAAATGGGCTTCGATAAAATCAGCCCCGAATAATGTGAAGGCTTCAAAAAAAGCAGACTTCGAGAAAACCTCACGAGGTATTCAACTATCATCGCACATCGACTTGCAATCGAGGTTCCAATCGATCGAACCGTAAGTAAAAAAGTCGAACGAATATAAAAATATGCCAAGGCATAACAAAATTTTTTACAAGTCTTTAGCCAGAAAGGGGGAAAATTATAGCCATTTTGAGGTCGAATTGACCCAACCTAAAAGAGCCTAAAAGCCGATTTGTAAGAGCCTAAGGGCCGATTTGTAAGTGCCTAAGGGCTGACATGTAAGAGCCTAAGAGACAACCCAAAGAGACTAAGGGACAACTTAAAAGAGCCTAAGGGCCAACCGAAAAGGGCCTAAGGGCCGATGCTTTAAATCCTAAGGGCCGATAATTAAAAAACTTCAAAGCCGAAGCTCATTATGTTCGAAACCTTACGTAGTTCGGACTCGAAATCCCGAGCTAAAGTTTAGCTCGAAGACAGGACCCTAAGTGGTCACCTATTATCGATCGTTCATCGAGCACAAAACCTAAGAGTTTTATATTCTAAGTCCAAAACATCGGACTGATCGTCAACAACATCAAAGCTCAAAAGTAAGCAAGTCAAAATTAACAAAACAAAGATGAAACAAAAAATTCTTTCATATTCAAATGGTGTTCACAAAGCATATTTACAAAGCTCCCACACGGAGCCCTTACACAAAAAGAAGGAAAAAGAAAGCAGTACAACTAGCATAGATCGGTGGCCTCTTCCCCCTCAGGGACTTCGTTTTCGTCTTCACCACTCTGTGAGCCACTAGCAGAATCCTCGTCGGAAGTGAGCAGTGCAACCGATTTTTCTTCTAAGGCCTTCACTTTCTCGATCTCGGCAGAAAGATCAAAACCTTTGGCATTCACCTCCTCGAAAGCCTGCCTTCGAGATTCCAATAAAGCATGATCTAGGGCACAAGTTAGCTTGAGCTCGACTTCAGCAGAAACCTTCTTAGCCCGACCATTTTGCAGTCGCAACGTCAGTCTGATATGAAGGCATGAATGCATAAGCTTCCGACTTGACTTTGGATAGCTCAGCGGTCGATTCAGCATGAAGCTACTTATATTTACGGCCCTCCACTTTTTCACTCAGAAGTCGGTGCTCAGCCGAGGTCAGCTATTCCCAAAGAGTATCCTTCTTGGAGGCCAAACTATCCATGTGTTTCTTCAACCTGAGGGTTTCAACATCCTCAACTATAAGCTCATCCCGAAGTTGCCACACCAGATCATCCTTCTGCTTAAGCTGTAAAAATCAAGCTGCAAAGTTAGACACCAAAGCAAGTAAACATAAAATAAGCCCACGAAGGCTATATTACCTGCTCAACGAATCCGGCATCTCTTGGGACGACTTCTCCGAACAAGCTCGAAAGTCTCTAATTTCCCCCTCTTTCTGACATAGAGGGCCTTGAGGTCATCGTGTTCCAGCATGAGCTTCCTAAGCTCGTCTTCGCATCGGGCAAGCTCAGCCCGAGACTTGGAGAAGGCTTGATCGTAGAGCATCATATCCTGTTCATGAAGAAAGGAAGTTAGAAAGACAAAAATCAAATCCCAAACATAGTTGTTAAAAGACAAAGTATACCTTCTTTCGAAGCTTATCAGCCTCTTCGAAGATAAACGAGGCGCCGAGGTCGGGGCCCTCTTCAATCCTGACAAGTCATTCTTCAAAGATATCATTCTCCTCGTGGGATGCCCCTGCTTCATGAGTCTTCATGTCTTGGGCATCCCGTATCTGCCCTTCAGAAATGGATGGGCCTTGTGGAGAGTCACCTACGTCGATCACCCCGAGTGGATTATTCGAGGCTTTCTCCTTCCTTCGAGGAGCTTCAGGGTTAGTTTCTTCAGACTCTTAGACCGGGTACTTTTCTGCACAACGCATGCTCTGATTACTGGTTGGCTCGAGGACTTTTCCCGAGCTCCCTTCAGGAATCTCCTCAACTCGAGATTGAACCACCACATCATCCTCTGTT
This sequence comes from Nicotiana paniculata, assembly GCA_005239505.1. Taxonomy (NCBI): domain Eukaryota; kingdom Viridiplantae; phylum Streptophyta; class Magnoliopsida; order Solanales; family Solanaceae; genus Nicotiana; species Nicotiana paniculata. The sequence goes on from ML329171.1 coordinate 23,206, forward strand.
GTACTAACCTTTGAAGTATTGGTACCACTTTCCCTCCGAGTTACTAACGGGAGGGAATCACCTTCACCCTCGGTCTCATCTTCCTCTTCGTCCTCAGCACGAAGACTTGTAGTAACTTCAAGAGACAAAGCCACCATGCCGGCCCTAGGTTTTTGAAGCTTGGACTTTTTTGGCTTCGGGGACTCCGCCGGCGTCTCTTTCTTTCTCTTCTTATCCTTGGCAGGTTTTTGGGTCTCTACCTCACCAGGTGGGGGAGGCCTCATTGAAACGGCTTCTCTAAGGCCTACACGAGCACCAAATTTAAGCGTGTTATTAAGAGATATTTCACTAATGGGCTCAAATACATCAATGATAGAAACTCACCATGGTTCTTGGCCTTCCATCGGCCTTTGTCCAAGTCACGCCAGGTGCGCTCAGCATACGTGGAGGTGGAAGCTAGCTGTTGAACCCAGCTCGGGAGATCCTTAACCACACCGGGGTACCATTCGATGGCTGCATCATCAGAAGGGAGTCAGCCCGAAGAAGAGAAAATATGTAATTAATGAAACATGCTTAATGGGTCGCCACTTACGCTTCATGTTCCATTCCTCGGGTAATGGCATCTTCTCAGCAGGAATTAGATCGGAATTCCAGGCTCGAACGAAGCGGCTCATCCACCCTCGGTCTTTATCTTCATCGATGCTAGCGAAGAAGGACTTCGAAGATCGACGTTGTAATTTTTATCAAGACACCTCGATAGATACGAGGACTGTACAATCTAATAAGATGATCGAGGGTAAAATTCATTCCCTCGACCATGTTCCAAAAGTACCTAATCAGGTAAACGATTCTCCATAAGGAAGGATAGATTTGGTCGAGCATCACCCGATATTGTCGGCGATATCGAGGATCACAGGGTCTATCGGTGGCAAAGAAGGTTCTACGGAACCTAAGGTGAATGGGTATGTGTATACGCTTAGGATACCAACTTTGTAACTGGTTGTTGATACCCAATATTTCCCAAAATATTTTTTAATTGCATATATACCTTCAAAATCATGTATTACTAGCAATTGGTATTTTACCATAATTTTCTCTATGTTTTATTAATTTGTCCAGTATTTTATTTCCAATAATTAATTATAAAATTTCATCACAAACGATTTCAAAAATATTTCTTGATTTAATTATTTCGTAATTAGCCAAATTGGCATCTTTTGGCTATAATTGCAATGACTTTGCAATTATAGCCCAAACATATAATTTCATACTATTTTTACCAGAAATTAGTCCTTTGTATTTTAAAATACCAAATATTTATTTTAAAACTATTTTCTATGCATGAAATTTATTTTTTATAATTACTAGCTATTTTATAAATTATTTTAACTAATTCGAATTGGGTATTTAACAAATATTCCCATTTCATTTCAATTATAACCTATTTAAACCAGCCCAAAGTCCTTAACTAAACCAGCCCAAACACCTAATTAGACCATCCCAAATACCCAGGCCCAATCCCTAAATCCTACCCGACCCAATGCTGATTAAATCTTGGCCGTCGATCAATTTTGATCAACAACCCGGATTCATTCTTTCCTAAATTAACCCAATGACCCACCCCCCAAACCTCTCATTCACTCCTCACTCACTCGCCGTCACCCCTCTCCTTCTCTCAAAACTCCCTCTGCCTAACCCTAACCCCCGGTTGCTTGCTCGCCATTAATAATGGTGGCTCACCACCACTCCTATCCCTAATGGCTCTCCTATGGCCGGGACTCTTGCTATCTTGAGGTCCTCAAGGGGACCAGTGGCCATTCACTCACCCCTGGGGCTGTTCTCACCATTCTCAGACCACCATGGCTCGATTGAGTAAGATCGTCCTATTTTATTACTAAATGTATGGTTTCTATGCCGGAATCTCTCTATCTCTGGGTTATATCTCTCAAAACCCTAACTTCATCTCTTGGCTCTTTAGATTTGTAACAGATCTGAGTATATTTGAGCTATTTTACTGTTTTTCTATGAAAACCTTTCTGATTTTCGAAGCGTCTCTTCATCTTCATAACTAGGGTTTCTGAACTTCTCTTCAAAACGATTTTCTCTGATTTTTAAGTGTTATTCTATATTTTTTTATTGTGTTTAAACGATTTTCATTTAGGTTCTCCTTAACCTAACTAATTATATTAAAAAACCATAAGTTTCTAGCTTTAGTTTTGGGTTCTGAGTTCATCTTTACTGTCTATTCGCTCAACTTGTCTGTATGTTTGATTCTCTTGGGTTCTGATTCGATTAATTTTTTACCCTAATATGTCCATTAGGTTTTCATATTTTCCCATTCCTTCTGTTTGTGTTTGGGTTTATTTGTTTATTCATGGGAGACTACATTATTTCCCTTAGTCAGTGCTATTCTTTGATTCTTTGGATCCCTGATTTCCTGTGTTGATACTCTTTACTGATTTCCAGTTACCTTTTCCTATTTTTACAACCTGTAAACTATTTTCTTAACTTATTATGTGATTGACTATATTATTAATTGGTTCCTACTTATTGTTTCCTTAATTAGACCTTATGTATCTAGCCCTAATTGCTTACTCTGTACCTACTGTGTTTGAATTATTTCCTTATTTGTTATGCTCCAGCTATACATGATTTCTTTCCTTACTTGTTACCTGTTCTTTACCGGTTGACATGATTCCCTTAATTAAGGGAAGACTTGGACTGATTTTACTCTAATTGATTCTGAGTTCCATAATCACTGTACAATTTTGATTCTTACCTTATTTTACTTAGCTTTCAAGCTACTATATATATTGATCTCTTATACTCTCATTACACAGTCTCATACACACACGAATGAACATTAGTTCACATCTCTCATACACTCAAAAGCTCTTCTGCTTTATTTGTTACTTGCTATTGTTAATTAATTAGCCGGCTGCAAGCCAAGGTTAATTATTACACTCTCATGTTCTTCACTTTGTGTTTACTCTCTTTACTGGTATGTTCTGATTTCAATTCAAGTTCCAAAATCAATGTGTTTCTTCTATTGATTTAGTCTATCACTGTGCTAATCTGTTGCTGTTTTCTTCTCAACATGTGTTTAACTATGTTTTAATTAGTTACTTTGAAAATCCATTTGTCTTGTTTCTTGTACTATCAGCTATCCCTTAATTGCAAAAGACTCATGTGTATTATGTGTTCCCAGCCCCAATTACCCCCGTGTGAAGGGTTGTTATTTGAGTGTTGCTGAAACTTTTTTGGATCTATGTTTGATCTGTTGTTTGTGTGATTACACAACCCTTGCCAGAAACTATTTTACTAAACAATTCTCCTATTTTATGAAACTACTTCAACTAAGTCTGTTCAATACTGTTTCATACCAAAGCATTTTCAAAACCATGTCAAGCTTTCTCACTCTACTCTTCGGTCCTTAAGTTCTGCCCCTCCAGTGTGTGACTACTTTGGGATTCCTATGAGATCCCTCTGAACTCTGATGCACTGGGGCTAGCTCTTCCACACTTCACTTACTCAGTTTTGGTTATGAAATCTGGGTGTGAGCACTGCCCAGGATCCTTGAGTTCCTTAGGGAACTCTGACACACCCGGACATGAGAAAGGCTATGACTTTGGCATTTGAGGCTATGGAAAGGTTGGTACATTTGGGCCTACTTCCGGCTCCTTATAGTTTAACTTCTTCTTCTCTATCTATTTATGTAATTCATTCAGTTGTTGGTTTGTAATAATTATTGTAAACATATATCAGGGTTGGCTAGTGAAATGGGGAGGGTAGTTATATATCCTATCATTGGGTAGAAATCATGCCTTAGGCCTTTGCCTTCCCTATATCTGCATTAGAAACCATGCTTAGGACCAACATATTCATTCAAACCATGCCAAACATGCATTAGATATCATGTCTTTAAGGCTTTCATGTTTACTGCTTTAACGTACAACATGTCCTTAATGCATGCATATGCTTACCACTTAGAAATCCTGCTCTTAGGATAATTAACGTAAATTGTTGCTACATGTGCCTTCATAAATAGTGCTTAACAACTCTGTAATTCTCTGTGCATTTTAGAAATCATGCTTTAGGAATTCTGCACATCCTGAAATCATGTCTTAACCATTCCGCATTTTATTTGTGCATATTAGATACCACGCTCTAGGATGTCATTCGTATTTGCTTAGACACGCCTAGTTTAAACTACTAATTCATGAAAAGAGGAATAAAATAATCTCGCATCTGATTATCCTGTTTTAGATAAAACTGGTAACAATCCCTGCATTTTCGTAACACCTAGAACAACATGTTTTTAGGCAAAAACAACTTCTGAACTGTCTAAAGGTTAACATGCTTAATAATCAGTAGGCAAACTGATTTGGCCCCTGCTTATGAGTTTATAAGCAAGCTGCATATTTCTGTGCATTGACATTCACTTAGATATCCTGTCTTAGGATCCTGCCTAATAAAACTGCCTCTTGTTTGTGTTTGAGGCGTGTTGATTATGTGCATTACTTGTGGAGGTAAATCTGGGCCTCATAACTGCGTTCCTGCATTTATCTGATTAGTCCTATTTGTTCTTGCCTGACGCTTAGAATTTTAGATTTTTTAAAACCTTAAGGGTCTGTTTAGAACTACCTATACTTAGAGGTCCTAAATTCCTCCAGGACCATTAAGAAGGGACGGGTAACAACACACATAGAGATTGCTAAATAAACTCTCTTAATAACCGCTAAGGGGTGGGGTAAAGGGTATGGATATGATGATATGTGCGGTAATGCTACGTGTAGCCCCTCACTGAGGAGTGGTTACCGGGCATTGCATTGATGTCATCCTATAGGATAAACAACTTAGGACTCCCCTATCCCCTACATATGTGTGATTAGACCATAAATATTTCAAAACTTTATTACATATGTGTGCTTAGACTGTGAATCTTTTCAAAACCATTACTTGTTTCCATGTGTATACTTTGACTGCCTATTTGCTACTTGCTTGAATTCACAAAGCTTGTTTGGACGAGAACCACAGTTGTGGACTTTGAGGGGTTCCTAACACCTTACCCAATCTCTGATTATTCAATTAGTGTTATTGTGACCCTTAATAGGTGCCCTAATGCACCTTAATTCGTTAGGTGGAGACTCTTCAAATCCTTCACATCCCCTATCCCAAAAGGAAATGAGTGTTCCCAATAATGTCAAAACCCCTGACCGATCCGAAAGGAGAGGAAAGAAGGGGGCGCGGCAACATGGAGACTCTGCTGGGGAAGTCTAGGCTTTTACCATTACAAACCATTTTTTTGTGAAATCGTCTAAGTATACCTGATTTTGTTTAAATACCTGCACCCTTTCCCTTTCCCCTTTATGTGCAATTAACTATTTACTTTCCCAAGTATTTATTTTTTTAAATGAAAATGGAATGTTTCTTTTTGTTTTCCTATGTAACAGCTTTTCAATCATAACTATTGTATTTATCGCTTTCATAATGTTCAAATACGTGACAACATGTTTATTGCTTATTGCTGCATAATCATGCTCAACATCATATTCCACTCGTGCCTATACAAATCCTATAGCAACGCTTGATGAGTGGTTGCGCTCTTCCATTTTATATCACCCCTAAATCCGTAAAGGCTTATTTGCGGTAAAACTAGTCGATCAGCGGGGTCGATGGTTCCGTGCCTCCCCCCCAAGTTGTCCGCTTGAGGGTACCAGTATAGACCCCCATAGTAACCTTACTCTGATTATAACTGTATATGCATCATGGTCAAACTTATCCGGGTTAGTATGTTGTCCCTATAATAACCTTTAGGAAAAGCCTTGTCCAAAAGTTCACTGGGTTTTCCATTATCCCAACGGACGCAACCACGATCTGTGCATTAATTTGGAGAAATAAGTGCCAATATGCTAATCACTGATGTATAAGTAATTGAATCGGGAGGGGAAAGGGTCTAACCTTATCTATTTTTCAGAAAATGAGGCACGAAGTCCCAGGTTCGGCACGGTCCAAAGAATACCACCATTGTTGCTGGATTGGTGGGAAGACCTTTCGCCAAGTGACAAAGACCATGTGAAGAGGGTCCTCGGAAACTTACCCTCTTTAATGGATATCCAACCGAACAATATGTTGATCGAAGCAACCACTATGTTCTGGGACAGAGAAAGGTCTGTGTTCCATTTTGGCAACATAGATATGAACCCCATCTTGGAAGAGATAAGAGGCTTCACGGGATTACCTTGGGACAGTCCAGGTTTGTTGGTGCCAGAAAATCGTGCCGCTAGGGGGTTCCTGAAAATGATGGGTTTGAAAAAGAAAGATGATTTAGAGTGCCTGACAGATTCCTACATACCTTTTGACTATCTCTATGAACGATACGGCCATAGAAAATCCTATCGTATCTTCCACGATGAATTCTCTATTACTTCCTTGGGCCATATTCACCGCAGGGTTTTTGTGTTCGTTGTTTGCTTCCTGGGTGTGATAGTATTTCCAAGCAAAGGAGACAGGATACACACTAGACTGGCTATGGTAGCCAAAACCTTAATGGAGGGAATCGAGGGGCAAACATATAACATTATCCCTATGATCATAACAGACATATACCGAGCCTTAGACCGCTACCAGAAGGGGTTCAAACACTTTGAGGGTTGTAATCTGCTACTACAGGTTTGGTTATTGGAGCATCTCCAAAGGGGTCAATATCGTCAAGGGTTTCTACGAAGGGCGTGGAATGATCATATAGCCTTCAATCACCCTAAGAGAATGACCTACATCCCATACAAGTTTGATCAACCGGAAAATGCTACAGATTGGGCGCAGTTTTTTGATCGAGGGATGCTCCGCACCTAGTGTTGATCAGCTTAAGGGGCATATACCTTTGTGTTCCCATCATGTTTATGAGACAGGCAGGAAGCAAGTCATACCGCGAGTTTCTAAAATGAGTCATTACAGGGCATATTTTCAGTACGACGACATCCCGTACAAATGTGAAGCTCAACATATGTTGCATCTAAAGGTTATTATAGAAAAGGACACCATCGGGCCAGACAGGTACCACACAGGGCATGTACGCTTTTACCTATCATGGTTGGAAGACAGCATAATAGGGATAGTTGAGCCGGGAATCGGTGGGGGAAATAGGGTCATAGACAAAGTTGTTGAGGCCCAAGTAAAATACAATAAACTGCGTAAAAGGGTTTGTGAGTCCGAGGCTGAGCATCTGGAGCAACACAAGACTGATATGGAACTGATCGATGAGTGGAAGGAAAGGGTTATCAAACCTAATGAAAGGTTGGAATATTTGGAGCAGGGTCTGATGGAGCTAGAGGCGAAGACGAGGAAAAGAGTTGCCGACTGCCAGAATGCTGCGGGAAGCAAAGGAGGGCATCTAGAAGAAGTATACTTGTTGTTGGGCATGCAAGACCTGGGGAACCTGATCGACAGAGCCAAGAATATCAAGCCTGGGGAAGGTTCTTCTGGGAACAAGTAGATTAGATTTACCTGCTTTTTCAAATGTAATAAGGCCAAGTGCCATTAGTGGCTTATCTTATTTAGTGTCGTTTTAGATTTATCTACTTTTACATTAATGAAATGAGGCAATTATTGTCATCTAAGTTCTCCAAATAAACTTGTCGCTAGGCCTACCTCGGGCAGAACAAGGCTTCCAAATTAGGACACGCTTTTATATTCCCGCAATGTGTGTCTAAATACTGCAATATTTTCTCATGATCCTCACTAACTTGGCTATCTTTTGTTTTTGCTTTCTTTCTTTTTGATTATTCCCCTCTCCAAAGGTTGGTTCGTGCATTCTGGCATCATCATCATATCACACAAGATCCAGGGTCCCTCCACCTTCTCCTCTTCCTAGTCCACCTAAAGGCAAAGACAAAGGCAAAATGGAAGATTTGAGCAATATCAGAAAGGAAAACACAATGACAGCTGAACGAACAGAAGCTCCTGACAATCAAGTTACTCAGGTTCAGAATGATGCTATGTCACAACTCGAGCAAAGGTTGTTGAAACTCCAAGGGGAGCTTGAACATGTGCCAAACTTGGCAAATTTTTCCTTCTCACTTAGTGTTCCAGATGTCAATCATCCGAACACCCAAAACCCCATACCTCCTCAGAATACCCCAAACAAACAGAACCCTCCCACAACTCACCACCTACGACTCCACCGAAAAATCAAACTATTCCACCATAATGCAACACTTGCCACACTCCGAGAAATATCCCACTGATCATCCCTGAACCACAAAACTCCATAAATGACCACCTCTATGCTCAGGCGCTAGGCCATCATAATAACTCCATATACGTGGAGACTCTACCTACCTCCACCCAACCCATTTCTTACACACCTGAATCTAGTGAGAAGGATATGCTCATTAGGAACTTAGCCGAAGAACTCAAGAGACTGACTAGCCGATTCCAGGGCGTCGAAGGAAGTAAAAGAGTTGAGGGATTGAACTATGAAGATCTTTGCATACAACTTGATGTTGAACTACCAGAGGGTGACAAACCTCCTAAGTTCGAGATGTTCGGTGGTACAGGTGATCCCGGGGTCCATCTGAGAACCTATTGTGATAAATTGGTTGGAGTAGGAAGAGACGAGAAGATTCACATGAAATTGTTCATGAGAAGCCTCACCGGAGATGCTTTTTCTTGGTAAATCATCCAAGACCCTAAGAAGTGGTCCAACTGGGTAGGCATGGTCTCAGATTTCATGGATCGGTTCAGGTTCAATACGGAGAATTCTCCAGACGTATTTTATATCCAGAACCTCAAGAAGAAGCCCGCCGAAACTTTTCACGAGTATGCCACTGGCTGGAGATCTGAAGCAGCCAAGTTCAGGCCTGCCCTAGATGAAGAAAAAATGAACAAATTCTTCGTCCGGGCACAGGACCCGCAGTATTATGAGAGGCTAATGGTAGTTTAAAACCACAAATTCTCTAACATCATAAATCTAGGTGAGAGAATTGAAGAAGGGATTAAGAGCGGAATGGTTACTAATTTCGAAGCACTACATGCCGCCAACAATGCCTTGCAGTCTTGTGGTATATCCAAGAAGAAAGATACATGGACAGTAATGGTTGCACAGGGACCCAAATCCCCGTTGGTATACCGAACTTTCCCACTCACAAACCAAGAACCCCCACCTACATATCAGCCAGCACCTCCGCCACCGTATCAACCGTCATTCCACCTGCTTATCAACCCACGACTCCCAGATATTCTCAACCAGCCACTATTTATCATACATACAACTCTCAACCCTCTCACTTCCAGTCACCCCCTGCTCGCCAAAATTTTCCAAGACCTCGACCCAATTTTGACCGCAGGCCGCCCAAGCAATATATTGCTGAACCTATTGACCATCTGTACGAAAGATTAAAAGCTGCTTGTGATGTCACTCTTATCCCTGCTATAACCCCTAAAAATCCATCCCAATGGGTCAATCCAAATAAAAAAGTGCATACCATTCCGGCATGAAGGGGCATACAATTGATGAATGCCGTTCACTGAAGGATAAAATCCAGTCTCTGATTGATAATAAGGTCATCCAAGCAAAGGAAGCTACTCTCAATGTCCACAATAATCCGCTCCCAAACCATAGGAGTAGAGGCATCAACATGATAGAGATAAAGGAAGAATAGGACCCAGAGGGGTCGATCGGATTGATCAAAGAAGGTAAGAAGACAACGATCACACTTAATCTCATCATAGTCTAGATTCAGCCGTCAGGAGATGTTGAGGTAGCTGCGTCAGTTCCATTCAAGTTTGAAGTGGTAGCACCTGCGGATGCACCTGTGCCATTTGAGGTTGAGGTAATGCTACCTGCCACGACACCTGTCCCATTTGAAGTGAAGATAGCTGCACCAATTACAGTGAAAATGTCAACCCCGCCGCTTTTCAACACTAATGTCGTACCTTGGGACTACGTGGCTGAAGCAAGAAGGAAAGGTAAGGTCAAGATGGAAGAAGCTGGTGCCACACAGGGGATGACCAGGACCGGTAGGGTCTATACACCTGAACACTTTGGCAGAGTCTAGCAAACATGCTTCCAACAGGCCACCCATCATTGAAACAGGTCCAGATGATCCTTGGAGAAAGGTGCAAGCCAAAGAATATTCAGTCATAGATCAACTAAACAAGACTCCAGCCCAAATATACATCCTGTCATTGCTATAGAACTCGGAAGCACACAGGAATGACTTGATGAGAGTGTCGAACGAAGCATATGTGCCTAATAACATCACCAGTGGAGAAATGACCAACATGGTAGGACAAGTGCTGGAAAGTTAGAAGATCATTTTCCACGAGGACGAGCTGCCACCTGAAGGGATAAGTCACAACAAGGAACTGCACATCACTGTGCAACGTGAAGATTATTTCATTTCCAGGGTTCTAATCGACGGAGGATCCAGCCTCAACATTTGCCCACTGACAACACTCAAAAGATTGGGCAAAGGATTGTACGAAATAAGAGAAGGGTCCATGAATGTGAAGGCTTTCGACGGTTCTCAGAATGCCACCATTGGAGAAATCAGTCTTTGTCTAGAAATGGGACCTACATGGTTCGAGGTTGAATTTCAGGTGATAGATGTATCCGCATGATACAACCTGTTATTGGGACGGCCATGGATACATGTCGCTGGGGTTGTGGCATAAACATTGAATTAGGCGGTGAAATTTGAATGGAACCACCAGGAAGTAATCATTCACGGAGATGGAAGCAACCCTATCTATAGCCACCAGACCATCCCGGTGGTTAAATGTAGAAGAAGGCTGGGTGGAGAAACCTATCACCATATCGAGCGGGTCAATGCAATAGACAAGGACAACTTGTGGTATAGTAAGATTGAAATCATATTGAACTGGAGCGGGAACGAGCCTGGAAAAGGTCTTGGTAAGAATCTTTACGGGATTTCCAAACCGATACAACTGAAGAGCCATGTCACCACTTTTGGGCTGGGATACAAATACACTTGGCAAGAGTACAAAAACTGGTCGCCACCATGGCGCGGTCCCTACTATCCATTGGAACAACTTATACCACATTTGGAGCAGACCTTCCAGCAAGCTGACATCATATGGGGGTCACAAGAAGAAGAAACTCTAGCAAGTTTGAAGAATCTATTCCTGGAAGATGAAGACATGGACTGTTGTGTTATTGTTGAGGAGGAGGAAGAGGATGGACCTACCATCCAAGCTGTCAGTAAGGGATCATTCCTCAAGAATTGGACTATCAGACCATCCAGGGCCCGACGAGTCCCGAGGTATCAAGGCTGAACAAGCGTTATTTACTTCATTTTTGCTAATGATTTCTTTTTCGCATTTGTATTTTCCAATAAAATCCCCGATGTTCCAAAATATTTGTTTAAATTATCAAAATCACTTTTACGTTTCAACGAATCAGTATTTATTTATTATTGTTTTCTCTTATTACTTTTATCTATACAGTATTACTATTTCCTGTCTTGATGAACCGATGAGTGTGACATGCAATGAGACAACGCAACAAAAGGACAACAATTCAGAAGAGGAGGATGTCATACCCGATGAAATTTTCAGAGAAGTTGAGGATTTAGAGAACATACCTAAGTTCAACCTGGACGAAACTGAAGTAGTCAACCTGGGAGATTCAGAGACTGCCAAAGAAACTAGCATCAACATCCATTTGTCACTATCAGAGAAAGAATAATATACACAATTCTTGAAAGAGTATGAAGACATATTTGCATAGTCATACGATGACATGACTGGTCTAAGTACATCCATTGTGGCTCACAAGTTGCCAGCCAATCCAATGTGCCCGCTGGTAAAGCAGAAGCTCAGGAAGTTCAAGCCTGATATGAGCCTGAAAATCAAGGAGGAAGTTACCAAGAAAATCAACGCCAAGGTCCTCAGGGTAGTTGAATATCCAACATGGTTAGCTAACATCGTGCTAGTGCCCAAGAAAGACGGAAAGTTAGGGTTTGTGTCGACTACCGGGATCTCAACCGGACCAGTCCAAAGGATGATTTCCCCCTTCCAAATATACACATCCTGATTGACAATTGTGTAAAGCACGAACTTCAGTTGTTCATGGATTGTTTCGCCGGATACCATGAGATTTGGATGGACGAGGAAGATGTCGAGAAAACAACTTTCATCACGCCGTGTGGAGTCTTCAGTTATAAGATGATGCCATTCGGCTTAAAGAATGTTGGGGCCACTTATATGAGGGCTATGACCACTATCTTCCATGACATGATACATAAAGAGATCGAGGTATCTGTGGACGACGTCATTATCAAGTCCAAGAAAGCCACCGACCATATAGCAGGTCTGAGGAAGTTCTTCAACAGGTTGCGGAAATACACCTTAAATTAAAGCCCGCGAAGTGTGCATTCGGGGTTCCTGCCAGAAAATTTCTTGGGTCCATCGTCAGCCGCCGAGGAATAGAACTGGATCCGTCAAAAGTCAAAGCCATCCAAGAGTTACCACTGCCAAAGAACAAGAAAGATGTGATGAGTTTCCTGGGGCACCTTAACTACATCAGTCGGTTCATAGCCCATTCCATGGTCATATGTGAACCGATCTTCAAGATGTTAAAGAAGGATGCTGCAACTAAATGGACCGAGGATTGTCGAAAAGCTTTCAACAGAATCAAGGAATACTTGTCAATGCCACTACTTTTGGTCCCGCCAGAGCTAGGTAGACCCTTGCTACTCTACCTTGCGGTATTAGATGGTGTTTTCGGCTGCGTTCTAGGGCATCATGACGAGACAGAAAGAAAGGAACATGTTATCTATTATATGAGTAAGAAGTTCACTCCATACGAGGCACGTTATTATCTACTGGAGCATACATGCTGTGCTCTAACCTGGGTAGCCCAGAAGCTGAGGCACTACTTCTGTGCCTACATGACATATATCATATCAAGGATGGATACCTTGAAGTACATATTTCAGAAGCCCATGACCACTGGCAAGCTGGCTAAGTGGAAAATCCTGCTAAGTGAATTCGACATCGTGTATGTGACTCAGAAATCGGTCAAGGGACAACCATTGGCAGATCATCTTACCGAGAATCCTGTGGGAGGAGAATACGAACCTCTGAAAACATATTTTCCCGATCAAGAAGTATTATTCATAGAAAAAGATATTGGTAAATCCTATGACGGTTGGAGAATGTTCTTCGATGGAGCAGCCAATTTCAAAGGAGTCGGTATTGGAGCAGTCTTGGTGTCGGAAACTGGCCAACATTATCCGGTATCTCCTAAACTCAGATTCCCCTGCACCAACAATATGGCAGAGTATGAAGCCTGCATCCTAAGGCTCAACATGGCCATTGACATGAATATTCAAGAGCTGCTAGTAAATGGTGATTCAGACCTGCTAATACACCAAGTACAAGGATAATGGGCTACCAAGAATTCCAAGATATTGTCGTACTTGCACCATGTGCAGGAATTGAGAAAGAGGTTCACAAAGATAGAATTTCGGCACGTCCCTTGAATTCAGAACGAGTTTGCCGATGCATTGGCCACTCTATAATTCATGATACATCATCTAGATAAGAAGTTCATTGACCGTATTCTAGTAAAGATCCATATCCAGCCGGCATTTTGTGCCCATGTTGAAGAAGAAGCACACGGAAAACCATGGTTCCACGATATCAATGAGTATTTGTCAAAGGGAGAGTACCCAGAGCTTTCAAATCAAACTCAGAAACGCATGCTTCAGAGATTGTCCAACTATTTCTTTCACAATAGAGGAACCCTGTACAGGAGAACTCCCGATTTGGGATTATTGAGATGTGTCGATGCAAAAGATTCCTCCATACTACTTGAAGAGATACATGTCGACACTTGTGGCCCGCATATGAATGGTTTTGTCTTGGCCAAGAAGATACTCAGAGCATGTTACTTCTGGTTGACCATGGAAATGGACTGCATTCAGTATGTCCGGAAATGCTACCGATGTCAGGTACATACAAATAAGATAAAGGTACCCCCAAATGAGCTCAATGCAACAAGCCCTCCTTGCCCATTCGTCGCCTGGGGAATGAAAGTCATTGGGCCGAATCGAGCCTACAACCTCAAATGGACACAGGTTCATCTTAGTAGCTATTTGTTATTTCACCAAATGGGTCGAAGAAGCATCTTACAAAGCAATGACTAAGAAATTCGTGGCAGACTTTGTCCGCGACCATATTATTTGTCGGTTTGGATCTCCGGAATCAATCATCGCCGACAACGGGTCCAATCTAAACAGTGATCTGATGAAATCCATGTGTGGGACTTTCAAAATCAAGCACAAGAATTCCACAGCCTATAGACCTCAGATGAATGGAGGATTAGAAGCCACCAACAAGAACATCAAGAAGATATTGAGAAAGATGATAGAAATACACAAACAGTGGCACGAAAATCTATAATTTTCCTTACTGGGATACCGCACCATAGTCCGCACATCAACTGGGGAAACTTATTACTTGCTGGTTTATGGTACGGAAGCTTTTATTCCTGTCGAAGTGGAAATTCCTTCCTTAAGAATCATACAAGAAGCGAGCTCAGCGATGCAGAATGGATAAGGAGTCGTTATGAGCAGCTAGCCCTCATAGACGGGAAAAGGATAATGAAATATGTCACAGACAACTTTATCAGAGCAGAATGACCAGAGCCTTCAACAAAAGAGTCAAGCCAAGACAGTTCACGCCGGGGCAGCTGTTGTTAAAGAAGATCTTTCCGCATCAAGATGAGGCCAAAGGGAAATTCTCTCCCAACTGGCAAGGTCCGTTATGGTTCATCGAGTATTGACAGGAGGAGCTCTCATACTTTCAGAAAGGGAGAATTCTGGCCAAAACCAATCAATTCCGATGCAGTCAAGCGCTACTATGTGTAATTCTTTATGATCTTCTCAAATGATTTAAATTGAACTACGCCTGACCTGATTCTCGTTTAAGAGGGGGTATGTAGGCAGCCCTATGGGCTCGTTCACAACACAATTCAATCTCATTTCCCACCTCCCCCCCACCCCCACCCCCCACCCCCGCAATTAGAAACTGGGTAAGAAATTTGAGGAGGACTCTCAAAATTCTGAAGCAAGTTCAGCCGACCGCAGCATGCGCAACAGTTAGAGACGTCAACCCATCTAACCGGGCCCTCAAAATTCCGTAACATGAGAGGTTGCAATGTCTTGAACCGTGTCATGGTCATCGGTTCATCTAAATTTCTTAAAATATATTTCATACTATGTCTTTGCAAAATCATGCATGCTTGCTTTCAATAATAGCTCTGTTTAGCAAACGCTACCCCGATAACTTGAACAGGATCATCAGACCAAGCAGAACGAGTCAAGAAAATCCAGCAGGGATACGAACCGACCTTCCCCATCTACAGAACCCACGATTTTTCTTTGGATGCAGGAACAAAGGATAAACACACTTCAAAGTCACAATTCTGAAAGCAGTTGCAATTGCCGAAATTTGCTATCAGCACAAAGAACAAACATGCTCCGTGGTCACAATTCTCACAACAATGACAATATCGAAATTTGCTACCAGCTAAGAAATTCTACTATCATTTGCTACTTATTCTTCTGCATAAGGCTAAGCTCCGCCTTCATCTTGCATGGGACTAAGCTATGTCCCGCATTTTGCATGAGGTTAAGCCCTTCCTCCATCTGCATAAGGCTAATTGCTGCCTTCCTATCTGCATGAGGTTAAGCTCTACCTCCACCCGGCCTAAGTCTAATCTCTGCCTTCCCCTGCATGAGGCTAAGCTCTGTCTCCATTTGCATAAGGCTAATCTCTTCCTTCATCTACATAAGGCTAATCGATGTCTTCCCCCCGCATGAGACTAAGCTCTGTCTCCATATCACATGAGGTTAAGCTCTACCTCCATTTTGCATAAGGCTAATCTCTGCCTTTACCTGTATAAGGCTAATCTCTGCCTTCATTTGCATGAGACTAAGCTCTGTCTCCCTACTTGCATGAGGCTAAGATCTGCCTCCTCACCGAGACTAAGCGCTTTCTCTCAATCATTATTTACTTTGCTCCTCTTTCTAGGTAAGATCTGCCCTCCATTTCGCAAGACTAATCTCTGTCTTGTCAACATCAAATTATTGCATCTCATGGGCTGAAATATCGCCAACTTATCCAAAGGTGTCATAGTCTAACGACATAATCCTCATAGCCGGAAGACACCATGTCATGGCCTGAGGATCTCTCTCAATCTTGCATACCATTATTCAAAGGCGTCATAGTCCGGAGGCACCATCTTCATGGCCCGAGAACATCATTTCATGGCCTACGAATCTTTCATCAAACAATTCATGGACCAGGACATCATGGTCTAAGGACGTCATTCCTAACCGTCCGAAGACAAATTTCATAGTCCAATGGGAACCTACATCATGTTTAAATTTATGCATAATATACGCTTGTATTACTTTTATTTGCAGGTAACCCGGCGAGCAACGGCTATCCCAGCAGGAGCGATCCTTCTCCAGTTCCTCAACTGTATCAAACCTAACCTCTTCCATAAACCGTTCGTCCGCCCATCCCTAGATGTTGCGTCCGTTCTTGTGATGATTTCACCGGTATACTTCGCCGATGAATCCGGAACTACATACGACCCGATTCCTGTAAAACCAGGGATACGTACGACCAAAATCTCTCTAACCGTTTTCCTCGGTCAAAATTCGTCATCATATCTTTACACATCAACTCTTTCATCGTTTCTAGGTAGAGAGGGGCAGTTGTTGATACCCAATTTTTCCCAAAATATTTTTTAATTACATATATACCTTCAAAATCATGCATTACTAGCAATTGGTATTTTGCCAAAAAAATTTCTATGTTTTATTAATTTGTCCAGTATTTTATTTCCAATAAATAATTATAAAATTGCATCACAAACGATTTCAAAAATATTTCTTCACTTAATTATACCGTAATTAGCCAAATTGGCATCTTTTGGCTATAATTCCAATGACTTTGCAACTATAGCCCAAACATATAATTTCATACTATTTTTTTTACGAAAAATTAGTCTTTTGTATTTTAAAATACTAAATAATTATTTTAAAACTATTTTCTATGCATGAAATTTATTTTTATAATTACTAGCTATTTTATAAATTATTTTAACTAATTCGAATTGGGTATTTAAACAATAGCCCCATTTCATTTCAATTATAACCTATTTAAACCAGCCCAAATTCCTTAACTAAACCAGCCCAAACACCTAATTAGACCAGCCCAAATACCCAGGCCCAATCCCTAAATCCTACCCGACCCAATGCTGATTAAATGTTGATTGTCGATCAATTTTGATCAACGGCCCGAATTCGTTCTTTCCTAAATTAACCTAGTGACCACCCCCCTCCAAAAAAACCTCTCATTCACTCCTCACTCACTCGCCGTCACCCCTCTCGTTCTCTCTCAAAAATCCCTCTGCCTAACCCTAACCCCCTCCACCGGTTGCTTGCTCGCCGTTAATAATGGTGGCTCACCACCAGTCCTATCCCTAATGGCTCTCCTATGGTTGGGATTCTTGCTGTCTTGAGGTCCTCAAGGGGACCAGTGGCCGTTCACTCACCCCTGGGGCTGTTCTCACCATTCTCAGGCCACCATGGCTCGATTGAGTAAGATCGTCCTATTTTATTACTAAATCTATGCCTTCTAAGAAAAAATCTCTCTATCTCTGGGGTTATCTCTCTCAAAACCCTAACTTCATCTCTTGGCTTATCTGTAACATATCTGAGTATATTTGAGCTATTTTATTGTTTTTCTATGAAAACCTTTCTGATTTTCAAAGCGTCTCTTCATCTTCATAACTAGGGTTTCTGAACTTCTCTTCAAAACGATTTTCTCTGATTTTAAGTGTTAATCTATGATTTTTATTGTGTTTAAATGATTTTTATTTAGGTTATCACTTAACCTAACTAATTATGTTAAAAAAACCTTAATTTTCTAGCTTTAGTTTTGGGTTCTGAGTTCATCTTTACTGTCTATTCGCTCAACTTGTCTGTATGTTTGATTCTCTTGGGTTCTGCTTCGATTATTTTTTTACCCTAATATGTCCATTAGGGTTTCATATTTTCCGATTCCTTCTGTTTGTGTTTGAGTTTACTTGTTTATTCATGGGAGTCTACACTATTTCTCTTAGCAGTGCTATTCTTTGATTATTTGAATCCCTGATTTCCTGTGTTGATACTCTTTACTGATTTCCGGTTACCTTTTCCTAATTTTACAACCTGTAAACTATTTTCTTACCTTATTATGTGATTGACTATATTATTAATTGGTTCCTACTGATTGTTTCCTTAATTAGACCTTACGTATCTAGCCTTAATTGCTTACTCTGTACCTACTGTGTTTGAATTATTTCCTTATTTGTTATGCTCTAGCTATACATGATTTCTTTCCTTACTTGTTACCCTTTCTTTACCGTTTGAACTAATTCCCTTAATTAAGGGAAGACTTAAACTGATTTTACTCTAATTGGTTCCGAGTTCCATAATCACTGTACAATTTTGATTCTTACCTTATTTTACTTAGTTTTCAAACTACTGTATATATTGCTCTCTTCTACTCTCATTGCACACTCTCATACACAGACGAACGAACATTAGTTCACATCTCCCATACACTCAAAAGCTCTTCTGCTTTCTTTGTTACTTGCTATTGTTACTAAATTAGCCGGCTGCGAGCCAAGGCTAATTATTACACTCTCCTGTTCCTCACTTTTTGCTTACTCTCTTTACTGGTATGTTCTGATTTCAATTCAAGTTCCAAAATAAATGTGTTTCTTCAATTGCTTTAGTCTATCACTATGCTAATTTGTTGTTGTTTGCTTCTCAACATGTGTTTAACTATGTTTTAATTAGTTAGTTTGAAAATCCTTGTCTTGTTGCCTGTACTATCAGTTATCCCTGAATTGTAAAAGACTCTTGTTTATTATATGTGTATTATGTGTTTCCAGCACCAATTACCCCTTTGTGAAGGGTTGTTATTTGAGTGTTGCTGAACCTGTTTTGGCTCTATGTTTGATCTGTTGTTTGTGTGATTACACAACTCTTGCCAGAAACTGTTTACTGAAAAATTCTCCTATTTTATAAAACTACTTCAGTTGCGTCTTTTCAATACTGTTTTATACCAAAGCATTTTCAAAACCATGTCAAGCACTCTCACTCTACTCTTAGGTCCTTACGTTCTGCCCCTCCAGTGTGTGACTGCTTTGGGATTCCTATGAGATCCCTCTGAACTCTGATGCACTGGGCTGGCTCTTCCACACTGTACTTACTCAGTTTTGGTTATGAAATCTGGGTGTGAGCACTGCTCGGGATCCTTGAGGTCCTTAGGGAACTCTGTCACACCCGGACATGAGAAAGGCTATGGCTTTGGCATTTGAGGCTATGGAAAGTTTGGTACATTTGGGCCTACTTCAGGCTCCCTATAGTTTAACTTCTTCTTCTCTATCTATTTATGCAATTTATTCAGCTGCTGGTTTGTAATAATTATTGTAAACTGATATTGGGGTTGGCTAGTGAAATGGGGAAGGTAGTTATATATCCTATCATTGGGTAGAAATCATGCCTTAGGATTTTACATTCCCTATATCTGCATTAGAATCCATGCTTAGGACCAACATATTCATTCAAACCATGCCAAACATGCATTAGATATCATGTCTTTAAGGTTTTCATGTTTACTGCTTTAACGTACATCATGTCCTTAATGCATGCGTATGCTTACCACTTAGAAATCCCGCTCTTAGTATAATTAACGTAAATTATTGCTACATGTGCTTTCATAAATCGTGCTTAACAACTCTGTAATTCTCTGGGCATTTTAGAAATCATGCTTTAGGAATTCTGCACATCCCGAAATCATGTCTTAACCATTGTGCATTTTATATATGCATATTAGATACCATGCTCTAGGATTTCGTTCGTATTTGCTTAGCCACGCCTACTTTAAACTACTGATTCATGAAAAGAGGAATAAAATAATCTCGCATATGATTATCATGTTTTAGATAAAACTGGTAACAATCCCTGCATTTTCGTAACACCTAGAACAACATGCTTTTAGGCAAAAACAACTTCTGAACTGTCTAAAGGTTAACAGGCTTAAAAACCAGTAGGCAAGCTGATTAGGCCCCTGCTTCTGAGTTTGTAAACAATCTGCATATTTCTGTGCATTGACATTCACTTAGATATCCTGTCTTAGGATCCTGTCTACTAAAACTGCCTCTTGTTTGTGTTTGAGACGTGCTGATTATGTGCATTACTTGTGGAGGTAAATCTTGGCCTCATAGTTGTGTTCCTGCATTTATCTGATTAGTCATATTTGTTCTTGCCTGTCGCTTAGAATTTTATCTTTTTTAAAACCTTAAGGGCCTGTCTATAACTACCTATACTTAGAGGTCCTAAATTCCTCCAGGACCATTAAGAAGGGACGGGTAACAACACGCATAGAGATCACTAAATAAACTCGCTTAATAACTGCTAAGGGGTGGGGTAAAGGGTAGATATGGATATGATGACCGGTGCACTAATGCTACGTGTAGCCCCTCACTAGGGAGTGATTATCGGGCATTGCATTGATGTCATCCTATAGGATAAACAACTTAGGACTCCCCTATCCCCTACATATGTGTGCTTAGACCATAAATCTTTCAAAACTTTATTACATACGTGTTCTTAGACTGCGAATATTTTCAAAACCATTACTTGTTTCCATGTGTATACCTTGGCTGCCTATTTGTTACTTGCTTGAATTCATAAATCTTGTTTGGCCGGGAACCACAGTTGTGGACTTTAAGGGGTGCCTAACACCTTCCCCTTAGAGTAATTTCATGCCCTTACCCAATCTCTGGTTATTGAACTAGTGTTATTGTGACCCTTAATAGGTTCCCTAATGCACCTTAATTCGTTAGGTGGCAACTCTTCAAATCCTTCACATCCCTTACCCCAAAAGGAAATGAGTTGTCCCAATAATGTCAAAACCCCTGACCGATCCGAAGGGAGAGGAAAGAGGGGGGCCCGACAGTGGTTATGTCTTCTCTAGGTGAAGGGATCTCCACTTGTACTGTATCCTCCCAACGGCAATCAACCTTCACTTTTTCGGTTTTGGTTATTAGGCTAATATATCGAGACATGGGTTCACACAGTCCCACAACCGAGGAAGGTTTTTCGACCTTGAAATAAGAAGATGTTTCACAAGGCCCGGGGGTACACTCCTCAATATGAGGAGGTACTACCATTTTGCTCTTAGACGAGCGTGACGATGAAGGGGCTTTCTATTTTTGGGGAACTGTCTTTGAAATTTTTGCCATGTTTGTTGTGAAATTTTAGAGTAAGAAGAAGAAATTGGTCAAAAGATCAACACAAAAGAAGGGTGAATGCAGAGAAGAGTTAATGAAGATTTGAAGATGTTGTAGAAAGTAGAAGTATAAAAAGTGAAGGACTGGAGTATTTATAGGGGTCATCTAAGCGTGTTGGAGAAGCTAAAAGGGTAGCCAATTGTCGTTATCGATTTATGAGTTTTTGAGAATTGTGCAGACATAACCTCTGCACAACCTTTCCGTCACACCAATCGCTGACCTTATGTGACTGACGTCATGGTGGGGATATCGAAGAGTCAATAATTCAAATCGTTTCTCATCATTTCATTCTAAAAAACGTGGGGACTATCTGTATACGACCGAAATCAGAGGAGTCCAATTTTGAAGTATATGCTATGTTTCGAGCCCGAGCTCATGTTCGAGATGAAGAACAAATCCGATCTCAGAATGTGCACTTCGAGAAAGCACATCGAAGGTCCGTCACGGCCTACCTCGAGGCAGTACAAAATCGATGACAGTCAAGGAAAAGCTGGAAATTCCCAAGGACACGTGGTTAGGACAGATAAGATTTGTGAGAGATAGTACAAATCCGTACTAGATCGTTATACAGCTGTACCAATAGAAATCTTTGTCATAATTAGACATGTACCATATTAGGGGTTTTCCCTCCTATATATAGGGGACCCCAATCATTTTGTAAGGGCATCAATTCACTGCTATAGAACATTCTACTCTGCTTTTTTCGTATATTGTGCTCAAGATTATCCTTCAACTTTATTGTTCTTCATTTATTGTTCTTACTTCATTACTATGTACTGACCTCGAGACCCCGAGACAATTTAGCTCGAAGCCTCCCGTTCCTTTGGAAACTTTGGTTTGGCTATCATATTTCTCTTATTTACACCTAGTATTTCTTGCTTATTTACTAGTATTGAAACAAATCAAATATTTTTAGAACCACTAATCAAATATAATTTTTAACACCTATTTTCGAGGTAAACAATGTATAAAAGCAACAACAACATACCCGTGTCCGGGCATAGTGGGGTCTGAGGAGGATAGTGTGTACGCCGACCTTACCCCTACCTTGTAAGGATAGAGAGGTTGTTTTCAATGGACCCTCGACTTAGAAAAATATAATAAATATTTATAAGTTTTAAATTTAGAACCCAATAATTTAGAGAAGCTAATACTGGATATAAGCTTCAAATCATGCCTTTCCTATTCGCTACTAACTAACAATCCTTTATATCTTGCATTTGCACTCAAATCGCAACAAACGACTTTCTATTAAAAAAATAATACACGAGAATTTGCATGTCATATTAAGGCCAATGCTACATATGATAGACCTTTAATATAGTCGGACTGTCAAAAGATTCTAAATTAAGGATTAGAGATTAAATTAGTACATCGTGATTTGCTATATTGTGCATTTATTAAATAAGAGATTATTAATGTTGTCGCGAAATTTATTCAGCGACCAAAAAGTCACTATTTGAGTTGTAATGTCTCAAGCTTGAGTTCATTAGCCACTTGACACTGTTGTCCATCTGGATTTCCCTCTTCTTTTGTACGATATATGTAAAAGAAAAATCTCCGTACGACACTTTTGTTTTTTAAAATTACCTGCAGAGTTTTCTATCTGAACTCAAATTAGGATTCCATAATCACTTTTTCTCCTAAAATATAGCCTACCTTGTCCCTTGAGAAAAAACGAGGATATGATGATAGGTATCGATGTTTCTGTTCTTCACTTTATCATTAAACATGAGAAAAGCTACACTTCTTGAGAAAAGTATAAAGATTAACTTCAATAATGGAGAGCAAATGGAGCCCATTAAGTTGTTTGGGCGTTGAAAAATAAGAAGCATGTCATGTCTATTACTGTAGTGGACAAAATCCAGTTTGCTCCCTAAAGTTTTGGGTGATCGGTATTCAGGATTGCTGCCAAAATAAAATTATTAATAAATTAAAGTGCATTAAGGATCCGTTTAGCCATAATTTTTTTTTATTTTTTTGGAAAAGTTTTACTTTTTTTTTTTCAGAACTAGTATTTAGCCACGAAATTTTCAAATTTCACTTGAAATTGAATTTCGGATTTTTCAAAAATTTGAAAAACTCCAAAAAACTATTTTTTAAAATTCACTCCAAATCACTCAATATTCTAAAACAGCTCCAATTGTATTCATATCCAAACACAACTCTAATTTTCAAATACCATTTTCACTTGAATATTTTTTTTTACTTTTTTATGGAGTTTCACAATTCATATGTCCAAACGTCAACTAAATATTTTTTCAACAGATCATGAGATTGATTTTCTTACCAGTGCTATAGGTGAGTTAGTAGATGAGATCCCAGTGGACTTTTGGATAACGCGGACAGGCAGGTTTGGAGTGGCTTACTAGGTTGTTTAATGTTATTTTAGGACGACGAAGATGCCCAAAAAATGGAGGTGGAGTACGGTGGTTCCAGTATACAAGAATAAGGGTGATATGCAAAACTATAAACAACTACAGGGCTATTAAGCTGCTAAGCTACAAGCTAAAAGTCTGGGAGGAGTGGTGAAGTAAAGGTGAGGAGGAGTGTATCTATTTTTGAGAACCAATTCGGATTTATGTCGATGCGATAGACTACTAAAGCCATTCACCTTAATAGGAGACTGGTGGAGCAGTATAGAGATAGGAAGAGGGACTTGTACATGATACTCATTGACCTAGATAAGAACTACGATAAAGTCCCGATGTTTGGAGATTAGATGTATGCATGTAGCTTATATTAGGGTGATTCATAATATGTATGATGGTGTTAAGGCCTGGTTAGGACGGTGGGAGGGGACTCAGAACATTCCTAGTAATGATGGGCTTGAATCAGGGATTCTCTCTTAGCCCGCTTTTATTTGCCTTCAGGATGAATGTTCTAACGCGATACACTATGATATAGTAATGATTAATGAGACGCCGACTTGTGTCAATGTGAGGCTCGAGGTCTAGAGATGAACCTTGGAGTCAAAATGTTTCAGGGTGATCAGGACTAAAACGGAGTACTTGGAATGTAAGTTCAACAGCGTGACTCAGGAAAAAGGATGTGGAAGTGAGTCTAGATTCACAAGTAATTCCACAAAAAAGGAGTTTCAAGTACCTCAGATCTATAATTTCTAGTAATTGAGAGATAGATGAGGATGTCACACGTCGGATCAGAGCGAGATGGATGAAATTGAGGATCTCTTATGAAATATTGTGTGATAAGAAAGTACCACCAAGACTCAAAGGTATGTTTTACAGACTAGTGGTTAGAACAATTATATTATACGGGGTGGAGTGGTGGCTGTTTTCAAGAGTACCCATATACAACAGATGAAAGTAGCAAAATGAGGATGCTGAGATGGATGTGTTGGCATACTAGGGGAGGGAGGATTAGGAATGAAGTTATGCGAGACAACGTGGGAGTGTTCCATGGAGGATGATAAGTAGGGATTTTAGCCTATTATTTTCTCTCTTTTACTTGTGTTTTGGCTAAATGCGTGAAGGTATTCCCGGAAACTAACTTAATATGCTTGCTTGTAGGGATTGTTCAAAATGAGCCAAAGTAGCCATGATCAACTCATAAGGGAGTCAACTTGAACAAACACCAAGACTAGGTCAAGAGCTCTGGAACGCGGACCGCCCTTTCATCTTTTCACAACTTGTGAACTCTCTCTCGTGGACGCGGTGGAAAATACGCAGTCCACGAAACAAGGCTCAACCCAGACCTAGATGTGAAGAAACACGGACCGCGATCAAAATTACACGGCCGCGAAAGTAAGAGTGCTTCCGTAATCAGAATTACGCGGTCGTAAAACCTCCGCAGGGGTTTTTTTGTCCAAAAATTTTAGCTTAGTATAAATAGACATTTTTGTCAACTTTAGGGGAATTTATGTTTTTGCTGAGTACGTGAGACGGCTAGGTTTACCTATTTGGGCAATTTTGTACAAGATTTACCTTCAAATATTAGATTTTCATCTTTTGCTTTAATATTATGGATTATATTTCCTCTCTATCTTTGATTTCTGCTATTATTATGAGTAGTTAGACCCATAGCTAGGGTTGTGACCCAGCCCTAGTGTGGTTATCTAATGGGCCTTGGATTTTAGGGCTTGATTGTTTATGTGTTAGTGATATTTAGCCTAATTCATGCTAGAATTGTAGAATTAGTGGTTGCAAACACTGATTCATGCCTTTATGACTTAGGCTCTTATTGAGAAAAAGAGATTAAGTTTAGGAAAAATAGGCTAACAAGGAATTGGGCTGAACTCAAGAGATTGATATCCCAAATTAAAGGGTTAAACCTAGAGATATTAGTACTCGACTTGAGCTAATATCACTTGTATTGCATGAGCACCCATTTGGACTTGAAAAGCCAAACTGGGCAAAGTCACTCAAACTACTGGGAGGTATAGAGCGAGTACTTGTGTGTGATGTTTATATTACGATCCCAATCAAAACAAGCTTGCCCTAGTTTCTCGATACCCGTTAGATATTCACCAAGGCGAAAGTCAGTACCCTAGTCCTTTTAAACACTTGAAAACTATCACAAAAAATATTGTACTTAGATTTAATCTTAGCATACAATAGAAATATAAGTAAAAGTATAATCATCACAATCATGTTTGGAAGTGCAATTAGGAACAAAACACGCATCTAGATTTAGATAGATACCTAACTCTAAATCAATTAATTCCCTGTGGAAATCGATCCCGACCTTGTTGGGTAAAACTGCATCGACCATCCTCGGTACTCTATAGCGGTGTAGGTTTGGAATCGATCAATTTTTGGAGCCGTTTCCGGGGAGCTAGACGGTTTTAGATATCTATCTAACTATTTGTATGTTTTGTTTTTCTTTCCTTTCGTTTATATAACTTTTGTGTGTCAACCAAATGTCTCATAATGATGCTCTCGAAAATATTCCTCTTAGGGAGGAGGTAGAAGACAATGATGTGGATGAGGTTAATCTAGAACCTCAAGTACAAAGAAGAGGTCGCTCGCCTCATGAAAACGTGCCAAACTCTCTCCCACCTCCTCCAATGGAAGCACACCGGGTGCTACCCAATGAAGGCTACGCAGGTGTAATTTTCCCACCCCGGGTTCGGGCGGGAAATTTTCAAATAATCAATGTCATGCTTACTCTATTGGAACATAGGAGTTTCTTCACCGGAGCTCCACATCAGAACGCATATAAGCATCTCAAAGGTTTTGTAGACACTTGCTGGGGGAGCTTCCCATTTCACTTAGAGGGAAGGCTTTGGAATGGCTTGAGAGACTACCCAACCATTCCATCACCACTTGGGATGAGTTGGCTAAGAAGTTCATAGCAAAACTTTTCTCTCCGGGTCATATGGCAACATTGAGGGATGAGATCTTAGCCTTTAAACAAAAGTCAAATGAACCTTTACATGAAACCTGGGAGCGGTACCGGACAATGGTAAAGGAAGGCCCCAACAATGATATGATTGAAGAAATGATCCAGAAAACATTTTATAGGGGTATCAACACAACCAACCAGTGCGTGGTGAATCAGCTAGCAAGGGGAAAAGTTCATCAAAGTGCCTTATGCCGATGCATGTGGCATATTAGATGAGATGGCAGACACCTCCTCAGCTTGGCAAAGTTGGGCAAACGTTCCTCAGGGTGACCCTAATGTCATCCACCTTCACAAGGAACTTCATAATCACAGACAAGCCATAGCAGAGCCGACAACTACTATGAACCAATTAGCAAAGACTCAGCTTCAGCAAGTCCAGGGGTCAAAGCAAGTAAACGCCATGGAAGGAGTGAATGTAATGGTCAACAAGAGGAGACAGCGTGGTCAACAAGTGCAAAGCAATCAAGAGAAATTTAAGAAGAGTGGTAGTGGCTACAATCAAGACGATTCTTATGATGATCAAAGTGAGGAAGTGTTATATGCCAATAATAACCAAGGTCAACGGAGCAATGCTCCAAATCAACAATGGAGGTCACAAAGAAACAATTAAAATTGGAGAAACCAAGGCCAAGGGAAATGGAATAGTGGCAACAACAACAATCCGAACAATTGGGGGAACAACAATCAAAATTGGGGTAATCAACAAGGCAATTGAGGAGAAAGCAACAACAGAAATTGGAGTGGAAACAATAATAACAATTGGGGAGGTAATAACAACCAAGGGGGTTTGAGAAATAATAACCAAGGCAACTGGGGGTCGGGCTTTCAAAGAACCCCGATGTATCAACAACCCAACAACCCGCCTCCATATCCGTCTCAAGGGAAAAATTCTTCAAAAAATGAGATGGGGCGGATAGAAAGTATATTCAAGCAAATGATGGAAAGAAATGCCGACTCTAATGCCCAAATAGCCTCCCACAATACTTTTATCCGCAACTTAGAAGTACAAATGGGTCAAATTTCTCAAGAATTGAATACTCTCCCTAAGGGGGCACTACCAATTGATAGGGTAGTAACCCAAAGGGTGGGAACAATATAGGCCATGCTATGGCAGTGACCACAAGAAGCGGTAGAGGTGGTGTTGCTAGTACCTCTAATCCAAATAAGATTGTAAATGATGATGTTTTGTTACAAGATGATGATGAACAAACCATTGATGAGCAAGTGAATGATGAGAATGTGAATGATGAGGTGAGGATAGACATTGATGACACCGTGGAGGAGACTCAAAATGATGGGAACCCGTCTAGGGAACATGTGATAGACATACCGGAAATGGTAGTGCCCAAAGCCAAGGATCCCTTGAGAAAGCCTCCTCCACAATATCCTCAAAGGCTAGCCAAACAAAACAATGAAAACAAATTCATGAAATTCATCGACATGATGAAAAGTTTATCCATCAATGTGTCTTTGGTTGAAACTCTTGAACAAATGTCGGGATATGCCAAGTTCATGAAATACTTGGTAACAAAGAAGAGATCTATGAATTGTGAGACCATCAAAATGACACATCAATTGAGTTCCATTGTGCATTCCATGGCTCCAAAGCTAGAAGATCCCGGTACCTTTACAATTCCATGCACCATTGGTAGTGCCGATTTTGCCAAAGCCTTGTGTGATTTGGGAGCAAGTATTAATTTTATTCCATATTATGTATTCAAGACATTGGGTATTGGGAAACCAAAATCTACTTCCATGAGGTTGAAAATAGCGGACCGGACAATGAAGAGGTCGCTGGGGATTATTGATGATGTTCTACTGGGGGTCGACAAGTTCATTCTTCTCGCAAATTTTGTGATTCTCGACTGCGAAGTTGAATATGAGGTGCCAATCATATTAGGTAGACCTTTCCTAGAAACAAGGAAGGCATTGGTTGATGTGGAAGCTAGGGAGCTCACCTTCCGGGTGGGTGATAAAAAAATTGTGTTCCATGTGTGCAAATCAATGAGGCAGCCTAATAGCAACGAAGTATGCTCTTTTGTGGATCTTGTGATGGAGGTGATTGTTGATGACACGAGTGTTATGATCAATGTGAAAGACCCTTTGGAAGCTGTGTTGTTGAATCACGATGAGGATGAGATGGAAAGCTTAGTAGAATGTGCAAATGCTTTGCAAGGAATGGGATCCTACTTATATGGACCCCGAAAACTTTCCTTGGACCTAGAGAACCGGAAGACTCCACCAACAAAGCCCTCAATCGAGGAGCCACCGACATTGGAGTTGAAGCCTTTGCCTTCACACCTCAGGTATGAGTTCTTAGTCCCTTGTTCCACATTACTTGTTATTCTTTCTTCGTGCTTAACTAACATGCAGGTAGACTCCACCCTCGAGGTGCTTCAAAAAAGGAAGAAAGAAATTGGATGGACTTTAGCTGACATTCGAGGTATAAGTCCCGCCTTCTGCATGCACAAAATCATACTGGGGGATGATGCCAAACCCTCTGTGGAACATCAGAGGAGGTTGAATAAGGCCATGCAAGAGGTCGTCAAGAAGGAAATTATCAAGTGGCTAGATGCAGGGGTTGTGTACCCATTTAGGATAGTTCATGGACTTCGCCAGTATAATGTGTCCCGAAGAAGGGGGTATGACTGTGATCACAAATGAGAAAAATTAGTTGATCCCCACTAGAACTGTCACCGGATGGAGGGTATGCATGAATTACAGAAAGTTGAACAAAGTGACCAACAAATACCATTTTCCATTGCCTTTTTTTGATCAAATGTTGGATAGACTTTCCAGGTGTGCCTATTATTGCTTTTTGAATGGGTACTCCGAGTACAACCAGATTCTCAATGCACTGAAAGACCAAGAGAAAACTACCTTCACATGTCCGTATGACACATTTGCATTCTTCCGGATGCCGTTTGGTTTGTGTAATGCACCGTCTACCTTTTAGCAGTGTATAATGGAAATATTTACGAATATAGTTGAGGACTTCCTCGAGGTGTTCATGGATGATTTTAGTGTTGTGGGAGATTCCTTTGAAGAATGCTTGGATAATCTTGACAAAGTGTTGGCCTGATGTGAAGAGACCAACTAAGTGCTGAATTGGGAAAAATGCCACTTTATGGTCGAGGAGGGCATTGTCCTCGGCCATATGATCTCAAAGAACGGTATTGAGGTGGACAAAGCGAAAATTGAAGTGATTTCAAAACTCCCTCCTCCTACTTCCATCAAGGGAGTTAGAAGCTTTCTTGGTCACGTGGGGTTCTACCGAAGGTTCATCAAGGATTTCTCAAAGGTGGTGAACCCCTTGTGCAAGTTGTTGGAAAAAGATGCAAAGTTCGTGTTCAATGATGATTGCATGAAAGCTTTTGAGCTTCTCAAGTATAGACTGACTACCACTCCCATCATTACCGCACCTAATTGGAGGTTGACATTTTATCTCATGTGCGATGCTAGCAACGTTGCAGTAGGAGAGATTTTGGGGCAAAGGATCAACAAGATATTTCATCCGGTCTATTATGCAAGCAAAAAGATGAATGATGCCCAAGTCAATTATACGGTGACCGAGAAAGAGTTATTAGCCATTGTCTTCGCCATGGAAAAGTTCAGGCCGTACCTCATGGGTGCCAAAGTGATTGTGCACACCGATCACGCCGCACTTTGTTACTTGATTATGAAGAATGACTCTAAGGCTAGGTTTATGAGATGGGTTATTCATCTTCAAGAGTTTGACCTTGAAATCATTGACCGAAAAAGGAGTGAGAGTCAAGTGGCAGACCACTTGTCCCGCTTGGAAGAGGAGGGGAGGACCCATGATGGCATCGAAATTAATGATTCATTTTCGGATGAAAAACTCATCTACGTGTCTTTGAATGGTATGCCTTGGTTCGCCGATGTGGCTAAATTTCTTTTGACCTGCATTGTCCCGAGTGAGATCTCTTCTAACCAAAGGAAGAAGCTCAAACGGGACAACTTGAATTATTATTGGGGAGCCATATCTTTTCAAGATTTGCAATGATGGTGTGATCCGGAGATGTGTTCCAGAAGAGGAGCAAATGAGTATTCTTGATGCTTGCCATTCCTCTCCTTACGGTGGTCATCATGGTAGGGCGAAAACTGCTACAAAAGTTCTCGGCTGTGTATTTTATTGGACTACCTTATACAAAGATGTTAGAGAGCTTGTTAGGCGGTGTGATGAGTGCCAAAGAACTGGTGGAATTTCCAAGAAGGATGAAATGCCTCTCACCACTATTCTTGATATTGATGTTTTTTACGTGTGGGGCATCGACTTTAAGGGAACATTTGTGAGTTCATATGGGAACACTTATATTTTGGTTGTTGTTGATTATGTTTCCAAATGGGTTGAAACTGTGGCTTTGCCCCACAATGAGGCACGGAATGTGGTGGCTTTATTAAAGAAAAATATCTTCACAAGGTTCGGCACCCCAAGGGCTATCATTAGTGATGGGGGTTCTCACTTTTGCAAAAAGGCCTTCGACACTTTACTATCCAAGTATGGTGTCACTCATAAAGTGTCAAACCCTTATTACCCCTAGGATAGTGGACAAATTGAGGTTTACAACAGGGAGATAAAGAGCATATTATCCAAGACTGTCAATGCAAACGGGACTGATTGGTCAAGGAAACTTGACGATGCTTTATGGGCTTATATAACTGCGTACAAGGCTCCAATTGGTATGTCTCCATACCGGTTGGTATTTGGGAAAGCATGCCATCTTCCGGTTGAATTAGAGCACACGGCCATGTGGGCGCTGAAGAAGTTAAACCTTGAATCTCCGGATAGAGCAACTAAATGAACTTGATGAGTTCCAGTTTCATGCTTATTCCAGCTCGTCCTTGTATAAGGACAAGATGAAGTACTTATATGAAAAATATGTCCGGAACAAAGAATTCAAGGATGGTGACTTGGTTATTCTATTCAACTCTCGGTTACGACTGTTTCCAGGAAAGCTCAAGTCAAAATGGAGTGGTCCTTTTGAAGTGGTGAATCTAACTCCGTTTGGTGCTCTTTATTTGAAAAACAAAAATGGTCAAATCTTTAGAGTTAATGGGCACCGAGTGAAGCACTACCTTGGAAAGTTTGATGACAGTCACGTGGTGGCCTTGATCCATTTCAATTGATGATGGTAACATGCGTTGTGTCGCGATGTTAAATTAGGCGCTTCTTAGGAGGCAAGCCATGTGTTTTTTTTCTCTTGATTTTCTTCTTAGATTAGGAATTATTTTGGACTAAGTGGTTGTGAAGTTTGTGTAGGAATTGGTTGTGTAGTGCAGGACTTTGACAGGGAAAAATTTGCCTAAGTGTGGCAAGTTCGCGGACCGCGCTCAAAATTTCGCGGTTCGCATAAGCATTTCGCGGTCGCACCTTTTTGTCCACGGACGCGCAATTAGAAATAGCAAAATGCCAACTCTCTGAAGTTGGTCTGTCAAATATCCTTTAGAGTTTGCAGCCACGTTCGTAATTTGGCGGACCACGGTGGATTTCACGACCATTAGCCATTATTCCGCATACCGCGCTCAGGTGCTCGAAGTGGCTCTTCATAAGGTAACAAGCGCGGACCGCGATAAAATTTTGCGGTTGCGCTCAGGTAAGGAGGTGGGTTCCACAAGCTAAGTATAAATAGGTCCTCATTCATCATTTTACACTTTTCGAGCACAAAAAGCACTGTTCATCTTCTCTAGCTCTAAATTTCATCTCATTCACATTAAGAGGTCATTTCCTACTACAAATTCACAACTGGTATGATCAAGTACTTGAATTGATTTTATCTTTTTCTTTTCTGTTCTTTTTGTTTTAATTTTCCTTTTTAGTTAGGGTTAGATACATGCCATAATCTCAAATTCATGCTTAACCACATATGGGTAGTGTTTACATGCCTAATTGGGGATAGGGTTAGTAACTTTGCATGTTAGTTGAACTGATTTTTGTACTTAGTGAAAACCCTAGGATTAAAATGTTCGTCAGTATCAGTCGTGTTTGAATTTCACGGCCGCAGTCAGTTTTCCGTGGTCCACGTTAGGGTATGCGGTCGCGTTCAGTTTTTCACTATCCTCAAAACCCTAAATTTAAACAACTAAGTTTTGATGAGAGTTCGCGGTCGCGGTCACTTTTACGCGGTCTGTGGTTGGTTCTTCACGGCCGCGTTCATGATTTCACAGACTACGCTCTTGAACTTAGAGAATGTGATAATAGCTTTTGTGGTCGCGTCCACTTTTACGCGGTCCGTGGTTGGTCCTTCACGGCCACGTTCATTATTTTGCGGTCCGCATTCGACCAAGATCAGAGAGTTAGTATTCTGAACCTAACCTCTTTGCGGCCGCGTTCACTTTTACGCGATGCTCTTCCGCGATCGCGCTCACTTTTTCGTGGTCGGTGGTGACCTGTTAAGAGAAGCTCTTCTCATCATTTCATCTATACTGCTTTAAGGATTAATTGAACCCCAATTCTAATTGTTGTTCACTACTTGTGTGTTGTAGAAAATGGTGCGATATCGTGGTGGAGCAGACAAATCAAAAAGGAGGGCACAATCCTCCCGATGCCGGGGCAAAGGAAAGCAGGCTTTTCCCTTAGAAATTCAAAGAATTATAAGCAAAAAGCGAACCCTCCCTAGACCTCCTACCGAATCATCAGACAAAAGTGAATATCTCCCATCCCGTGAGGCTTCAGAGGGGGAATCTGCACAACAACCAGAGGCTTAATCACAAACCTTCCGCCTAGCCAATGAACCTACCTCATCCTCTAAGTCGCCTGATGGCTCAGAGAGAGGTAATGAGGCATCGCAACACTCTTCTCCACCTGCTGCAACTCCGACCTCAACAGCTTCTCCCAATAATGTAGATGATGAAAACTAGGTCTCGGATGACGGGAGATGAGGTAATACCCATGTGGGAGGGGGGGTTGTCCAGGTCAAGGAAGCCCGAGGTGTTGGCTGACAGGTTCATGAGCGAGAAGGCCTACCTGAAATTTCGGGAATGGTGGCCACAAAGGCCGCTCACCCTTGAGCGACAATTCATATAAAGAGACCTTCTCCCTCAAAATCTGAATGTGAAGAGACAGTTTGAGGAAAGAAATGGTTGGAAGTACTTCACTAGCAAGTTGCCAGATGCAAATGAGTACCTTGTCAAGGAGTTCTACGCCAATGTTGCCCACATCAAAAGGGCACCATTGTGACTAAGATATGAAATCGGAAGATCTGGTTTGATGGAAACACATTGAACACATATTTCGTGTTTGAAGATGTGGAAGCAGTACAATATTTAGAAAAGGTGGCCCTAGATGAAGCAGCCCGTCCTTGGCTAGTTGAGGTAATATCCATCTCAGGGACAACACCTGCCTGGCTCACAGCTGGAGTCTCAATTTCCAAAAACACGCTCAGCTTTGAAGCAAAAGGGTGGTGCACATTTGTATGCAGCTGGCTTGATCCATCCCAACATGACAGTGTCATCCTACTCTCCCAGGCGATCCATATTGCTTCCATCATGGTGGGGTTCCCAATAAATGTGGGGAACATCATGTCCCAAAACATCTCCAAAGCAACCGGAAAGGAAGAAAGGTCCTTCCCCTACCCCAAATTCATCGCTATGTATCTAGAGGACCAAGGGGTAGAGGGGAGGCACTATGACACGAAGGTGAAGCCAAAGAAGCCCTTCTCCTGGTACAGCCTTCAAGGAGCAGACAACCCGAAATCCAAAGGAAAATTCACTACCTCCACCGGCCAGTCTGAAGAGCCAAGGGTAGTGGCCACCGGGTCAGAGCCTTCCACAGCAGAGGGTTCTTCAGCTTCCATGCCTCCTCCTTCATCTAGTCCATCTATCACCTCCCCATTATCTGTGCCCTCATCTTCCACATACCCGCAGATGGCACTGCGGGTTTCTCAGACATTGTCCGGCCTCAACAACTGGATGCAGGCAACTACATCAAAGTTTTCTGTTTTATCTAGTGCAGTCGCAGCACAGGCAGCCCCATCACAGCTTCAGGTACCTCCATTAGTGGAGGATTCATTGAAGGAGCTTCTGGACAACCAAAAGAAAATCCTGGAGACTTTGGATACTCATGGAAAGGTGATAAAGGAGCTGGGAAAGCAGGTCGAGAAGATGAAAAAGGCTCAGGCCTCAAAGGAGTCAGTGGAGAAGTTGAAGAAGGAGGTAGAGAAGTTCACTTCTGCCGGAGATATCCCACTGGACTTGCTTATGGAGGAGACTGCCCCAGAAATACAGGCACCAGAGCATGAGGCAGACAGAGGGCCAGTGAGAGGATTTGTGGTCCCCCAGTCAGATGATTTGGAGGTCCAGCTAGAGGACCCTGAGGGAGCAGATGATCCTATACAGTCCGAAGACCCCACTAGTGTGTCTGACCCCATGCAGACAGAGACCACATAGGGAGTTTTATTTACTCTCTATCCCTTCCCTGATCTTATTTTGCTATTAGCATTGAGTACAATGCTATCTTTTATTTCGGGGGTGGTCTATTTTGATTTGATGACATTAGCATGCAATAACTATGATGTTATTTCTCTTTATTTTTACTTATAGTTATTTTCACTTTTGGTATGTATATAAATTTACCATTCCATGTATATATTTATTTCCATTTTATATATATTCGTTTCACTCCATTGTTGTACATATTCATTTTACTTCCCGTAGTTTACTTCAAACTTCTTTTGTATTTTTCCTTAATAGCTTAGTTTCTTATTTCTTTTAGTAGCTTCTTTTTGAGTTTTTAGCTTCTTTTTACATTTTTGCGTGATCAATAAGCCTTTGATTTTCTTAATGCCACGGTTCTTTCTTAGGCGTGGCAACCTCCTTAAGAGATTGAGTCCATATTCTTTTTGCTTTCATATATAGTAGTAATGAATAAAAATGTCTCAAGCATGCTTCACTTGGTACTAACACATTTACCTTCGACCTCGTGGTTAAACACAAGTTGATTGGCAAAGAATAGCGCTAGTTGTGCCCTTTAGACTCTTGAGTTGACTAAAACAATCATCGAGTGGTTTATTTGAGCCATTTGTGATCTTCAATCTTAGCTAGAGTTATTATGGGCCCTCGACTCTGTTATCTTTAACAATCCAGTAGCTTGAGAGTTGAGGTATTGAATTGGAAGTCCAAGTCCCGTGCCAATAAGTCTAGAACTTTCCCTGAATGTTTGTCTAGGCGAAATTCTAAGTGTAGCTCGACTTGAGAAGTGATTGTAGGCTATCCTTGGTCCCATTTGAACTTTGAATGTTTATGTATCCTACCAATATGATATCCCTAGTCTACCCCTTTTGAGCCTAAGCCTTTCTCATTCAATAGACACATTACAAGCCTTTATCCGTTTTATAATGACCCTCTCTTGGCACCCAATCTTTCCCTAGCATTCATGATGAACAATTGGCAAGAGCATAAGTTTGGGGGAGAGATGAGGAATTTGAAAGTGATAAAAGGTTCAAAAGAAGAAAAAGAATTGATGAAAAGGAAATTCAAAGAAAAGGTTGAAAAGCCAAAAAGAAATATGTCAAAAAGAAAGAGAAGGTTGAAAGGATTCAAAGAACATAATGATGAAAGGCAAGGAATGATGAGAAAAGGAGAAAAATTATTGTCATGAGTAAGGAAGAGTAATGTTATGTCCCTCTAGACCCCCCTAAGGAAGAAGAAAAATTACTCAAAGAGTCAAGAAAGAATGAGCCGAAATGAGAAAATGGAGTGCTTAAGGAAAGATGAAACCATCATAGTTCGTTCTGTCCTACCTTGATCCAAAAACCTTCATTACATCTCCGCTAAAGCCCTATATGATTTCAAGTTGAGTGAACTTACATTAGTGGTGATTTACATTAGGGGAAAGCTTATGGTACTTAGAGCCGGACTTGTGGCATTCTTTTGAGAGTGATGAGCGCACTTCCTCACAATACTTGTTTTGAGTGTTACATTCTAAAAAGTGAGATTTGCTCATGGAGAGTAGAGGAGAAGGAGTTCGGGATACACAATGACCTATGTGAGAGAGTGAGCTTCCTTGATGAATTGAGTCAACTCTTGATGCTCTAGTGTCACATTAGAACTATGGAACTCAAAAGGTCGTAATATGATGTTGTTGATAATTCATTTGTGTTGTGGGTAATTGTTAGTCCCAATTGATGCTTGATGAAGTCACTTTAGGACAGCTGGAATATTCTTTTTATTTTTCTTGTGGAGGAGGGAATTACCTTATTTGCTTGAGGACAAGCAAAAGCTTATGTTTGGGGGAGTTAATAAGTAGGGATTTTAGCCTATTATTTGCTCTCTTTTACTTATGTTTTGGGCCAAAAATGCGTGAAGGTATTCTTGGAAACTAACTTAATATGCTTGCTTGCAGGGATTGTTCAAAATGAACCAAAGTAGCCATGATCAACTCATAAGGGAGTTAAAACTTGAACAAAGACCAAGACTGGGTCAAGAGCTGTGGAATGCAGACCGAGACAGAGAAGTACGGCCACGAAAGTCTCAACGCCGACGCAGACATAACTACGCGGTCCGCGAAAAGGAGAATCAGAGAGTTGGTTTTGAGCACAAATATCAACGCAGACCACGTCAGAAAGAGGCAGCCAAGAAATTACTGGCGCAGCCGCGATTAGAATTTTGCGGATCGCGTTTGCTAAGATTCAGAGATTTCACAAGTTGTGCAAAAATGAAAAGGGCGGTCCGCGTCAAAATTACGCATCCACGGAAATCTCTCTTGCGGACGCAGTGGAGAATATGCGGTCTATGAAACAAGGCTCAACCCAGACCCAGATGTGAAGAAACACATACCACGATCAAATTACGCGGCTGCGAAAGCAAGAGTGCGGCCGCGATCAGAATTACGAGGCTGCGAAACCTCCGCAGGGGTATTTTTGTCCCGAAATTTTAGCTTAGTATAAATAGACCTTTTGTCAACTTTAGGGGAAGTTATGTTTTTGCTGATTACATGAGACAGCTAGGTTTACCTATTTGGGAAATTTTTTACAAGATTTACCTTCAAATATTAGATTTTCATCTTTTACTTTAATATTATGGATTATATTTCCTCTCTATCTTTGATTTCTGCTATAATTATGAGTAGCTAAACTCATAGCTAGGGTTGCGGTACAACCCTAGTGTGGGTATTTAATGGGTCTTGGATTTTAGGGCTTGATGGTTTATGTGTTAGTGATATTTAGCCTAATTCATGCTAGAATTATATAATTAGTGGTTGCAAACACTGATTCATGACTTTATGACTTAGGCTCTTCTTGAGTAAGAGGGACTAAGTCTAGAAAAATTAGGCTAACAAGGAACTGGGGTAAATTCAAGAGATTGATAGCCCCAGTTAAAGGGTTAAACCTAGAGATAGTAATACCCGACTTAAGCTAATATCACTTGTATTGCATGAGCACCCATTTGGACTTGAGAAAGCCAAATTGGGCAAATCCACTCAAACTACCGAAAGGTATAGAGTGAGTACTTGTGTGTGATGGTTATATTACGACCCCAATCAAAACAAGCTTGCCCTAGATTCTCGATACCCGTTAGATATCCACCTAGGCGAAAGTCACTACCCTAGTCCTTTTAAACACTTCAAAACTATCACAAAAAATATTGTACTTAGCTTTAATCTTACCATACAATAGAAATAGAAGTAAAAGTATAATCATCACAATCGTGTTTGGAAGTGCAATTAGGAACAAAACACGCATCTAGATTTAGATAGATACCTAACTCCAAATCAATTAATTCCTTGTGGAAATCAATCCCGACCTTGTTGGTAAAACTACATCGACCATCCTCGCTACTCTATAGTGGTGTAGGTTTGGAATCGATCAGAGGATAAGATGCAAGAAGCTAGGCTGAGATGGTATGGATATGCGAAGAGAAGGAATATAGATGCCCTAGTGAATAGGTGCGAGAGGTTGACCATGGTGCGGTTAAGGAGAGGTAGAGGTAGGCCTAGAAAGTATTGGGAAGAGATGATTAGGCATGAGATGGCCCAACATCAGCTTATTGAGGACATGAACCTTGATAGGCAAGAGTTCTCATTTTCATGTTGGTAGCACTAGTATTAATATTTTATTTTCATACCTTCTTATCTGTAGGTTTATTTTACCTTATGTTGATCCTTTCACTTCGATTACTCTTTCACATTGTCTTCTTATCACCTTATCTTATTGATGTCACAGTGTGTTGTGTATCCTTCCTTTACTTTTACCTGGAGTCGGAGGTCTATCGGAAATAATCTCTCTACCTTTACAAGGTAGGGGTAAGGTCTGCATACGCTCTATCTTACACTAGGTTTTCTGTTATTGTTGTTGTTGCTGCTATAGGTGAGTTAAAATGGAAATGAAAATTGGAAAGACCAAAACAAGCTAGATAAGACTAGAAGAATGGAATTTCAACACATATAAAATTTTAGCCTCTTTTTAAAAATATTTACCATAATACTTTTTCATGATTTATCATCGGCTAATCACAATCATATATTTCTATAGGGTAAAATATGTTCAAATTAAATGCTCGCATGATAAAGCGACACGTGAAGCCAAAGACAGAAGATAATCAGGTCTGAAGGCAACGATCTCGCTTGTTACCGAACGGAATGCTATTAATAAAGGAAAAATAAATGCCTGTCACCCGGTAGAATTTAATGGATAATATTCTATAGCATTAAGTACATGGTCCGTTACAGAGAATATGGTGTTCACTGCCTACCGTTACACATTCTTCAACGGCCCTCATAATTGTCATTAAAGAGGGGTTTGATCCTGGGACCTTGTTCCCTATGTGCAATTATAAATAGTGAGCTCTAGAAATATTGTAAGGGACACAAATATTCTGAAAAGCATATACTACACTCTGTTCAAAACTCAATAATATTTTATCTTCTTGCTTATTTACACTGTTACTACTGCCTTCGGAAGTCCTGCTCTTGGAATCAATATTTCTATTGTCTTATCTCAATTTCAATGCTAAGTCTTATATTTTTGTCTAATTTATTTATCATTTTAGGATCAAATCAATTTAGTTGTCTATAAACCACATGTAAATACAATTGTATTGTTTTATGGGTAAATAGTTTGGCGCCCACCGTGGGGCTTAGACACCTGTGTAATTCAATTGATCCTTGAATCTATCACTAACCTGTTTGATTCTTTGTTCTTAGCAAAAACATAGAAAATGGCAGATAACGATGTCAACATCGCACATAACGTTGAGGACTTAGCACGAAGATCCCAGCATTGATACCCGCAATGATGGGGATGAGGTCACGCCGGCTCATGGCGGGGAATATGCACGACATGTTCAAGAGGAAAATCTTCATAATGTTGAAGACGATCACGTCGTTGAAATAGTAAGGATCCTGAGGGAGCAACAAAAGGCCATTATGGGTCATCTCTCATGACAGGATCAGGTCATGACGAAATTGAGGCAAGCGTTATCAGGTGCTTCCAACAACGCGAATGGACGAGGTACAGTTCCTCCTGGTGCTCCCACAAATCAAACAACATAGAGGGTCGACAACAACACCTCGAGGGGCGAAGTCAGCTTTGACAGGTCTGGGGGGAACGGTACAAGATCCGGTCACAACAATGAGAATGATCCTTTTAAACGCCCGAATGGATCAGATTCCGGGCATACGAGTATTGAAAGGACCAGACTCAAATAAGTACACCCAATTGCCATTCAAACCAAGCGCGAAACCAGAGTTGATCCCAAATCGGTTCAAAATGCCAGGCGTGTCAAAGTATGACGAGACTTTATATCCTCAAGAGCATATAACCACCTATAAAATGGAGGTGAAGGGAAACTATTTAGCTCAGCATGAGATTGAGTCAGTCTTACTGAAAAACTTTGGGAGACCCTCACGAAGGGGGCCCTGACATGGTATTCGCCCCTTCCTGAGCACTCCGTAGATTCTTTTGAGATGCTCGCTGATTTTTTCATCAAGGCCCATGCCGGAGCCAGGAAGGTACAGTCCTGAAAGGCCGACATATTCAGGATTGCACAAGCAGAGTCTGAATTGTCGTGGGAGTTTGTGACCAGATTCCAGAAAGAAAGAATGTTGATCCGGATCGTACCAGACAAGTGGGCAGCCGAAGCATTTACTAAATGGTTGAATCCGAGAAGTTTCGATGCTTCCCGAAAATTGAAAGAAAGTTTTCTCAAGTTCAGGAAACAACATGGGCGGATGTTCGAAACCTTTATGAGTCAAAGATAAGAATTGAAGATGATCAGCTCGGTTTTCCGGCATCAACCAAGAGCCGTGACTGAGAAAAGAATAAGGAGAAATCTAAGGATGACTTTGGTCAGATCGACGGTCTTCAAGGGGTTAATTTTTGACCTATGAAAGGGTCGAAGGATGTAGAAGAGGTTTTGGGTCGGCAGATAGATTTTCTACTAATAGGAGAGCTGGTCTTAGACGGAATAACAGGTCATGCAGGACAAGGAGATATTAGGTTCTCGATATTCCTCCTACCTCAGGATTTTTTTATATAACTTCAATGTTAACGTAGTGGAGCTGGTGTCAGCCGTGAGAAACATTAAATAAGCACGGTTTCAAAGTCAATGAGATCCAATCCCAGCTAAAGGGATCCTAATTTATGGTGAGAATACCATGGGACCAACGGCCACCGGACAGGGGACTGCCGACATTTGCGCGAGGAGATGGCGACATTGCTGAAAAATGACCATCTCAGAGAATTCTTAAGTGGCCAGGCTAAAACAACTACGGCCGAAGTCGTGGTAATGCAGAATCTTTGAAAGTAGGAGACGATCCTCCACATTTGACGATCTACATGATTTTCAGGGGAAATGAGATTAATGATGTGACTTTTTCGGCAGCAAAGAAGGCGAAGGTATCAGTAACCCACAATAAGAGACTTCGAGAAGTCGCTGGCGACAACATTACTTTCACGGAGGAAGATGCAGATGGACTATTGCTACCGCACAATGATGCCTTGTTAATCTCTTTAAATGTCTTAGTTTTTAAAATTAAACGTGTTTTGGTGAACCCAGGAAGTTCGGCCAATATTATCCAGTGGAGAGTGTTGGAGTAACCCAAACTAGCGAGAAGTATCATTTCGGCCATAACACTCCTCGTCGGGTTCAATCTGGAAAGCGTGACAAACCGAGGAGAGATCTTGGTTCCCACAAATGCCGAGGGGATGATGAAGAAAATCCTTTTAGAGGTAGTAGACGGCGATATGGAATAAAATATTATCCTGGGGAGACCATTGTTGCATGAAATGAAGGTCGTGACGTCAA
Organism: Nicotiana paniculata; assembly: GCA_005239505.1. Taxonomy (NCBI): domain Eukaryota; kingdom Viridiplantae; phylum Streptophyta; class Magnoliopsida; order Solanales; family Solanaceae; genus Nicotiana; species Nicotiana paniculata. Next base: position 65,198 of record ML329171.1, read on the forward strand.
CATATCATCAATTATTGAAGTTCCCAACTTCCAAGGGAATTAAACAAATAAGAGGAGACCAACCGGCGGCAAGGGAGATGAACATAATCTCAGTTTCCAGTAGCAAAGGGGAGGAGCATGCATCATACCAATTATAGGAATCAGCGCCTACTCTCGAACCAAGAAAAGTGAACCAGGAGAAAGGAGGAGGAGGAATCCTATCAAGTACCGAGATATTTCCAGGTACCAGACGCAATAAAATTCTTGGAGAGGATGTTCCACTTGGGAAAGGACTGAATCCCGAGCTCAGGTCTAAATTTACCGAATTTCTTAAATTTAATGTTGACTAATTTGTGTGGTCGCATGCGGATATGACAGGTATCCCGCCATAAGTGGTTGTGCACAAACTAAGCCTGGATCCCAACATCCCTCCGATAAGACAGAAAAAACATCATATTGTCGAGGTCAAAAACAAATTCGTCAAAGAGGTAACTCGTTTGCTTGATATCGGGTCAATCCGAGAGGTAAAGTATCCTGACAAGCTAGCCAACATAGTGGTAGTTCCAAGGAAGAATAATAAATTTTTCATGTGCATAGACTATAGAGATTTAAATAAGGCATGCCCAAAAAACTCGTTTCCATTTTCAAACATTGATCAAATGATTGATGTGACGGCCTGGCACGAGTTAATGAGTTTAATCAATGCTTACTCCGGGTACAAACAAATCAAGATGAACCTAGAGGATCAGGAAAAAACTTTGTTCATAACGAACTACGTGCATATTGTTATAATGTGATGCCTTTCGGGCTAAAGAACTCCATAGCCACTTATCACCGGCTCGTAAACAAAATGTTTGAGAAACAAATAGGGAAAACTATAGAGGTTTACATAGATGATATGTCGGTTAAGTCTTTGGATGCAGGTGATGATCTTAAGCACCTACAAGAAACCTTTGAAATCTTAAGGAAGCACAATATGAAGCTTAACCCTGAGAAGTGTGCATTCGGGGTCTCCGGTAATTTCCTGGGATTCCTAGTGTCTCAAAGGGGGATTGAGGTTAACCCAATAAAATTAAAGCCATCGAAGATATTTCGGGCCAGCTATCAAGTGTGAACGAGGTTCAAAGGTTGACAAGGAGACTGGCCGCTTTGAGCAGATTCATTTGCCGATCTTCGGAGCATCATTTCTTTTCACTACTTAAAATAAGAACAACTTTGAATCTACTCTAGAATGTCATTAGGATTTGAATGATTTGAAAAGGTATTTGTAAAGTCCTCCATTACTGTCAAAACCGGAAGAAGGCGAACAATTGTTGATCTACTTAACGGTGTCGGTGGCAGCGTTAAGTGCCATTTTAGTCCATGAGGACGAAGGTAAACAATCTCATATCTATTATGTTAGTAAGGTTCCATAAATCCGTAGCCAGAAAAATAAATTGTTTTTTCTAGAAAGTATTTTCTTAAATTTTAACGGGAGCAGAAACTCGCTACCTACATCTGGAAAAATTGTCCTTAGATCTCGTAGTCGTCGCTCGAAAGCTTAGGCCTTATTTCCAATGTCATCTGATAGTAGTGGTGACTAACTTTTCCTTGCAGAATATCCTTTATAAACCTGAACTTTCGGGTAGGCTAGCCAAGTAAGCAGTCGAAATGAGTGAACTTGACATAGAGTATAAACCTAGGACTGCGATTAAGTCACACGTTTTGGTCGACTTTGTGACCGATTTCAGTCCGGTATTGTTACCTTTGGCTACCAAAGAAGTAGTAATGGTGTCAGAATCTACATCAAGAGTTTGGACCATGTTCATTGACGGAGCTTCCAATCTGAAGGGGTCCGTGCTCCGCATAATATTAACCATGCCCTTGGGAGAAACCCTAAGGCAAGCCATAAGAATCGTTCCTTTGATTAGCAATAAAGAAGAGTATGAAGCTTTGATTGCAGGACTCGAGCTGGACAGGGGACTGGACTCCAAGGTCATAGAAATCAAATGCGACTCCCAATTGGTAGTTAATCAAGTCTACGGGAACTTTGAAACTAAAGAGCAATGCATGCAACGATATGTAATGAAAATCCAGGCTCTGCTCGCACAGTTTAGGGAATGGTCGATTACCCACATCTCGAGAGAAGAAAACATGGAGGCCGAGACATTAGCCAATTTGAGATCATCCACAATAGGAATCGGACTCTGATATGGTCGTGCATCTTATGCATTCGGTATTAGACATATATAATTAGTATGAACTAAACGCGACAAATTTGGTCTAGGACTTGAGAAATGAGATCATAGACTATCTCAAGCACGAAAAATTTCCTGAAGACCCCAAGGCATCTCGGGTTGCGCACTAAATCAACTCGATACAACTTTAAAGGTGGTCAACTATATAGAAGAGCTTTCCAAGGCCCGTTGGCCCGATGTTTGGGAGCTTCCGAAGCTAACTATGTCATGCAAGAATTCCATGAAGGTATTTGCGGAAATCATTCAGGCGCGGATTCCTTGGTTCTAAAACTAATTAGGGCTGGATAATTTTTACCCCTAATGGAAAAAGACTCTAAGTCTTATGTACAAAAATATGATAAGTGCCAACGCTACGTACCGCTGGTACACCAACTGGCAGAGCCACTGCACTCAGTTTTTTCGCCATGGCCGTTCATGAAGTGGGGGATGAATATACTCGGTCCGCTGTCACCTGGCCCCGGTAAGGTAAGATTTCTTTTGATTTTAACTGACTATTTTTCTAAGTGGGTTGAATCAGGTCCATATCAGAAGATCAGCAAACCCAAAGTGGTAGTTTTCTTGTGGGTAACTATAATTTGCAAATTCAGGATACCAAAAGAAATAGCCTGTGACAACGGGCCACAATTTATAGGCGCAAAGGTCTCAAAATTCCTGGAAGACCTAAAAATCAAAAGGATCACATTATCACCCTATCACCCGAGCGCAAACGATTAATAAGAATAAACAAACAAGATGATTATATGAAATCTCAAAAAGAGATTGGAAGCAACCAAAAGCAAATGACTTGAAGAGCTACCAGGAGTACTATGGGCATATCGAACAACGGCCAAATCAAGCACGGGGGAGACTCATTTCTCTCTTGTGTACGGTGCAGAAGCATTGATCCCGGCGGAAGTAGGAGAACCTACCCTAAGAAATTTCTAGGCAGATGAAGAAACAAACAATGAAGCAATGCTGGTCAAATCGGAGCTTCTCGACAAACGCAGGGACTTGACGCGTATAAGGATGGTTTCCTAAATATAGAGAATAGAAAGATATTACAATCGAAGAGATAATCTCCGTTATTTCAAAGTAGGAGACTTGGTTTTTAGGAAAGTAACTCAGAACACCTGAAGCTCAACAGGTTTTGAAGAAACTAACTCAGAACACCCGGGAGCTCAACTCAAGGAAGCTAGGTCCAACATGGGAAGGGCCCTACTGGGTTTCACTTGTCACCGGGAAAGGATCATACGAATTGGAAAAACAAGACGGACTAAAGTTGCTGAGCAACTGGAATGTGGAACACCTCAAAATATACTATTGTTGATGAGCCTCGCCTATACTGAAAGTATGTGTTGCACTTTTTTCCCTTCGCTCACTTTTTGTCCCAATTGGATTTTTCTAGCAAGGTTTTTAACAAGGCATCAACGGAAATCATACTACGAAGGAAGCTTCATCAACAGAAATAATACCTTTAAATGAAAAGGTATGCAGGCAACAAGCCACCACAAAGCGGTTAGATAGTCTTTTGCTCAGTAGCAAAATTCCTAATGAGAAATATAGTTTGCTGTCCGATAAAGATTACCCGACCGTTCACAAGTGCAAGCCACTGGGGGATTGTTAGATAATCTTTGGCTCGATAGCAAAAGTTCCTAATTCTGGAAGCTACCTCCCCTCTCTCTTTATGCACTTGCCTAGAAGGCTTAGGTGTACGTGGGTAAGCAACCGCTGCTTATCGATTAATAGATCCAGCTCCACGTCCGAGCCTTAGAATAGAACAAGACATTTGAATTCTAGTGCACTAGCCTTAGCTAGACTCCTGCTTCAAGTGCTGATTTTAATTTCTTAGTTGAAGGAGTGAGAATAGTCCTAACCCTAATGTAACTGAACGAAGTGGAAAACCCGCAATACGAGAGCAAAAACCTTCTGTGTCTAAGAAAAAAAGCAACATCGAGTTAGGTAGGATGTAGATAAGGAGAAGTGAAGTTTGCTAACCAACAGAAGATTATCTAACCATTTTCTAGTGGAATCTTCAAAGGTGCAAAACTTTTAGTGTTCAAATTCGCATTCGAACACTAGGGGAATGATATAAGAATACGGAAACAATAAATTCCATATCGACCAAGAAAATGAACCCGAAAACAAAGTTGTATCATTGGAACCGGGGACTGCGCATCCAGCCCCATAGAAAGAAGTCGTACAAGTTATCCACAAGTAACGACAATTTCTTTTTAGAAAAACGAATGCTTATGTATTTTTGAAAATGGAAGGAATAAAGTAAGATCATTTTATTTTTATCTTGTTTCTTGTCCTATCTATGAATTAATTTTATCATTTTAAATGTAAACAAGTACTTCAAATGCTAGTGTCGTAATGAACAGGAGACGTCTTCTTCAAGAGTACCGTAAACATAAGAGGGCCCACTCTTATAAAACCCTCATGTTAAAGGGTTGATTTCATAAGAACTTATGCTCAAAATCCAAATACTCTCGGGGAAAACACACTTGAAGCCTCGCATATCTCGGCGCGGAAAACTTGCGAGAATACTTGAACAAAAAGAATGCAAAGAGAAAAACTTGCACAATACTTGAAAGAAAAAGTACTTATGTTTATAGAAAACATCCCAAGAAGTACGAGCAAAAGTATAGGAAAGAAAGCAAAATCTAAGCTACTACATCTCCAGAGCCCGGATGAAGAGAAGCATTTGCACCCCTAGGAGAAGTAGGCGGATCCGTCGCCGGCTCGATATTTTGGCCTTCACTATCTTGGCCATCAGCATCATCACCTTCCGGTTCTTCTTCAGTTCCCAAGAACTCAGAACCGGAACCAGAAGATTCAGTAGCAGTAGTCCGGACCGGAAGACCCCTTCAGGTAGTTGACTCCATCTCACGCCTTAGCAATTTCGGCATTAAAGTCAATGACGCCCACTTTGGACTCTTCCAAGGTTTTTCTCGTCATGATATACATAGAATATGTTTTTCAACAATGAGGGAAGCCGCTCGGAGCTGAAGTTCTTCTTTAAGACGGTTAACCTCGGTTAAAAGGTTATCGCGCTTGGATCTAGTGGTCCGGAGGATGATATGGAGTTGAATACTTTATTGTGCTCTATGACCCTCTTATGCCTCTCTTCCAACCGGGAATACTTCTCCTCGGCAGTAGTAACTTCTTCAGCTTTGGAGTTTAAGGCTGCCTACAAATTATTCAATCTTTTAGCTAGGGGTGTTCATGGTTCGGTTTGGATCGGTTTTCCCCTAAAATGAAACCAAACCAAGTAAGTCAGTTCTTCAAATATTAGAACCAAAACAACCAATTAAGTCATTTTTTGATTCGATTTTTGTCAGTTTTTGTCGATTTTTCGGTTATTTATTAGGGTTTTTTTAAATATGAGACATACACTACCAAACACATATTCCGGCAACTACATTTTCAATGTAACATCTATCCTTTACCAACATATATTGATGATAACTGAATCAAATAGTGATGAGTAATTTAATTACTTAGTTAAAAATTAATTATTTTTAACATGAAATAAATTCTTATACTTAGTAAAAGAAAAAAACCAATCAAACTAGAATGTAAAAGAAAAGAATTAGATTATTATAATAGCAAAAAATTATACTAAAAATACAAGCGACTAATATGTACCATAAAATTTTTGAAATTGTGTGTGTGTGTGCAATAATAAATTTAAATAGCTACTTCTATAGTCGGTTTGATTCGGCCTTTTTGGTTAATTTTTTATTAAAACCAAAACCAAATCAAATTTGATCGGTTTTTAAAATTCAAAACCAAAACCAAACCAAACCTAAAATTTATCGGGTTCTTTGGTTGGTTTGGTTCAGTTTTAGGTTTGATTCAGTCTTTCGGGTTTTTATGAATAGCCCTACTTTCAGCAAAGGCAGCCTCACGATTGGATGCAGCAAGAACGACATTATGGAATTCAACCCATTTGGCCCTAGCCTTTTCAAATTGTACCCTTAATAGGGCAGATTCTTGGCCAAGGATCACTACCTCTTGCTCGCTTTGTTGCAACCGAGCCTCCAATTTAGCGACCTCAGCAGCCCGTGTTTCCAATTCCGAGAGACGGGCACCAATTTAGTCTCGCTCGGCCAACAGTTGATCTCGCTCAAAAGTGAGTTCCTTCTTATCAAGAATCAACATTTTAAGGCCCTCTGAAGCTCCTGCAAACAGAAATGCAAACTCAAAACCCTTCTATAACAAAGATAGAAGAAACAACATAGGAAACAAAGATTATACTGTTGTTGCGTTGTGCATGGAATTGCTCAATAAACACTCCTTGGAGAAAGATTGTATTATATTCCTATCTTTTTCTGAAGTCAAAGGCTTCAGATAATTAGCAAGTTCCACTGGCTGAGACAGTAGATGGCATCCTGTAGAAACCAAAAGGGAGAAACTCCTCCTCCTCTGTGGATCTTCGAAGGGGGAAAAATAAATGTGCCCCAAATTCCCATGAACTGGGGACATGGGAAGAGGAACATCCTCCTCTCGTGTGACTGCAGTTGGTGGAGATGATGTAGCAGTTGCTGGTGCGAAGGCAAGGTTGGCAAAGAAGGAGATAAAGCTAATGGCATTGTAAGTTGAGAAGTAGTTGCGGAAAATGTAGTGCTGGTTGTTGGTTGCTCATCAACCGAATAAGGAAGAGACCCAAAGCGTAGCCTCACGGTACTGGGCACGACGACTGGGACTCAGAAGCAAGAGTATCATCTTCCACAATATCATATTCCCTCCAGAGCACGGGGGCGTCGTCTTCGGTTGGCATAGCTAGCTCAATAGATTGAGCATTATGTTTAGCTGATGAAGGTCGTCATCTTCTATGTAGAGAAGCCCACTCATCATTGTATACTCCATCGACGTTGATCACCATAGTGTCTATGGCCGGCTCGAGCGCGACGCTCATCATCACAGCATCCGCGAATGGCTTGGGCATGGTGTTCTTCGTCTTTTTATTTTTACCCTCAGCCCCGGAAGAACGTCGCCTTTTTTGTTTCTTGTTCTTCGACCGGGGACTCTGAGAAGAAGCACTTGCACCAGAAGCAGGCCCGGTGACACCTGTTCGAATAAAATCCTCCTGCAACAATCTCGCTGCATCTAAGGGATTAGCCAAAGCATCATCCTAGGGGACAATAGCGGAGCCCTGGGGTATACTTGAATTCAGCAGGAGAGAAAAGTTAATCAATTTTACTATACGAAAGGTAAAAACAAGATGAATTCAACCTACCGGGAGTTTTGGCCTTTTACCCGTATTTAAGGGCCAGTTCTTTCCACGTGCGGGTCTCGGGCGTAGTGACATCCAAAATCTTCTAAACCCATTGGTCCAAGCCTTCAACCCTTGGTGGTGTCCACCGATTATCTTAAATAGTGAAATAAGAAGGATCAGTAACAGCACAGGACAATCTTTAACTATATGAAAAGACAAACGAAAAACTTAAGAGTTCGGTTCCATAATATAGTGTAGGAAAGGATGAAGTCGTGGTTGGTATGATGTCCCTGTAGCAACTACAACGAACCGCTCCATCCACCCGCGGTCTTTTTCATCATCCATGCTGGGGAACAAAGCATGGTGACCACGTTTGCTGAAGTTTATCATTTCCCCATGAAAAATCTTTGGGGGAATAAAGGTTCATTAGCTGAGACAGGGAGAGTTCTTCCCCCAACTCCTGGCATAGTCATCGAAGACAAGCAACAGTCCACCACACAGAAGGGCTCACCTATGCCAAGCAGACTTGGTAACGAAGGCAAAACTCCAAGATAATGGAGTCAAGACCCCTGCTCAATGAGAACCGGCCCGCTCCGCCAGGTCAGGAGCGATGATAAATCCTGGCAATGACAATCTTCCTTCACAATAGGGATGCTGGAAGGACGGATAGAAGAAGGATACATGCCAACAGCCCATGTGAGAGGGTTAGCAGAAGGGTACTTATCTTCGAAGTCCTTAGTGATAGTAAGATTTCTGGGGATGATGGTGACTAGCGTGGGAGGAGTAGCATCATCGGTACTTTCTTTATTCTTTGAGCAACTGGGATTTCTGAAGAAGAGGCCATTGTTATCAGAAGGGAGAAAAGTTTTTTTCTGAAGAAGAAGATTAGAGAGAGTTGAAAACAAGTATGATTTGAGTAAAGAGAGTTTGACAGAGTTTGGGAAGTTATGAAGTGTAAATGGAGAAGGTTGATGCGTATAAGTAAAGGAATAGAAAATCGTGTCCATAATTACCCTCGATAACCGGCTAAAGTGTTACTGAATCGTGGAATGATGCGTGTTCGGGGCATTAAATGCAGAGACACGTACGTCTAATCAACCGATAGAAATTTTTCAGAGGGGGTCAGAGAATTTCCCGCCAAGAAAGGTATCTTTACCAACTCCCCACTGACACAAGGTTTCGCCACCGGAAAGCATGGGGACTATCTGTATAAGCTAAAATATGTTCATATTAAATGCTCACATGAAAAAGCGACACGTGGAGTTGAAGACAGAAGGCAATTAGGTCCGAAGGCAATGATCTTGTTTGTTACCAAAGGGAATGGTATTCATAAAGGAAAAATAAATGTCTGCTACCCGGTAGCATTTAATGGAGAATATGGCATTCACTACCTACCATTATACATTCTTCAATGACCCTCATAATTGTTATTAAAGAGGGGCTAGATCCAATGACCTTCTTCCCTAGGTGCAATTATAAATAGTGAGCTCTAGAACCATTGTATGGGACACGAATTTTCTGACAAGCATATACTATACTATGTTTAAAGCTCAATAATATTTTATTTTCTTGCTTATTTACACTATTACTACTGCCTCCGGAAGCCCTGCTCCTGGAATCAAGATTCTACTATCTTATCTCGATTTCAACGCTAAATCTTATAATTTTGTCTAATTTATTTATTATTTTAGAATCAAATCGATTCACTTGTCTATAAACCACGTATAAATTCAACGGTATTGTTTTACAGGTAAACAATATTATAATGTCCTGTTAATTTTTTGTATACCGTATTGTGTGTAAGACTAGTCTGTTAGTGTCTTATTTTAGTATGCTAGTGATATGTGTTGTGTTCATACTATTTTGCCACTCCGATTTTCTAGTACCTTGCCATTGTTACTGATTATTGATATTGCTTTTTTCATTTATTTTTCTTATTCTTAGGTTGGTGGTACTATCTTTCTAGCCTCGATCTATTGTTGTTATTGTTCTAGTGTGTTTTTTCATCTTCTTATACCGATGATATATTAGAAATAGTCTCTCTACCTACCCTCTCCAGATCTCACTCGTGAGATTATACTGGGTTGTTATTGTTGTTGTTTTTGTCGTCGTCTCTAGCAATAGTTGGCTATCACTTGTACACCAATAAATGCCTCTTAAGGTAATTAACATAATACGAGGATGTCTTAGTGATGGGGTTAGTTTTTTTTATCACAAGTAAATGTAGGGTTAATTTCGCATATGATCACTCGACATTTTTAAATGTGAAAAGATTTGTCATACTGTCTCAAAAATCATAGTTTACCTGATTTTGAAAGTTAACCAACTAGTGGAATTTCTTCATTGTAATAGTGAATTCAGCAAATATATGTAGAGCATTGCATTTTACCAATATTTCAAGCTTCTAAAGATAAAAATAAACAAACAAATAAAGGACGAGTTAGGTAAAATGGCTCTATTAGAAATATCTTCAAGATTTTTCTTTGTTGTTGTAGTAGATTGACCCACCTAGCAATTAGGTGCATAATGCATATCCATTTGCTTATTATACTAGTAAGGTTTTTATCTCTTATTCAGCCACATTGCTAATTTGTGTAGAAGGTGAAGTGCATATAGTCAAAACTTTTTGGGATAAAGTATTTATTTATTATTTGGTCCCATTGCCAGGTTTTTCAAAGAAATAGGAACATTTCCTTTTCTAGTGAGGTTCTAGGAGAAAGCAATAGTAATAATGATTTCTGTAAATAGTCAGAGGTGATAAAGAAATTAAAGGAAATCAAAGAAGGTGGCTGGTCAAATCCACTTAATTAATGGTAGTTGTAACTTGTAATGTGACATTTTCTTTCATGCGCTTTTAGTTTCTGTTTTCCCAATTGCGTAGAGAAGGCATTAATAAGGTTGATTAAATGAGTCTAGGACAATGTGAAACATATTTTCTCTATCTCAAATTATTTGTCGTGTTTCTCTTTTACGCGCAATATTAATTAGTAGAAAGGTTTAATTACTTTATTCTTATTTATGTCTTAAGATATAATTTCTCTTTATTGAATATTTATTTTATTTATGTGTTATCTTCATTTTCAAAAATAACTATTATTAAGAAGTATTTATCTCGCTACGATTTTCATATTTTCGCGATATATCACTTTAGCCTCCCTACATTTGGTAAATTGAGTGTGAGCACACTATGGGTATACAATTACATTAAGATTTTTGGAAAGTAACAGTTTCAATCAGTTTGCCTTCGGAGAACTTGTTGGACCTAGATTAGTTTGTTCTGCGCCGCCGATAGCCTCAACTCAGGTCTAATTTCGATATCTAACTAACAATCTTACTTAATAGGCCGGAAGAGAAATATTCAAAAAACCCGTCGAACTACAACAAATCTCATTTTTGATGGAATTAGGCATTTATATCCGGATTGGAAAGGACAAGTTTAATTAGGTTTAAAATTTCCGTTATCCTAGAGGAAACACAAACCATCTAACACCATCAAAGGATGTGGTGCAGTGGATGAGACTGTTCTTTCCTTAACCATAGGTCTGGAGTTCGAGATCTGTGTATGAAAAATCCTTGATAAGTAGTGTTTTCCCGCCGAATGGGGCCCTACGCGTTGCGAATCCGAATATAGTCGAGCTCCAATGTAGTTACCGAACACCGGGTGAGAAACCAAAAAAAAAAAAAAACCATCTAACGAGTATAGTAAATAAATAAGAACACTAACGTAGAAGCAACGTATACATTAGTTTCAGGAGTAATTTTGAACATTCATCCTTTATTTCAAGACATCAGCTGTGGTGAAAACTAAATTAAGGGAAAACATTATCACATGTAGGCATAAATACCCCACTCTCAAGAATCATATATTAGGTGATTAACTTTATCTAACCAAAGGAAAATCTTGAATTTAGAGTCAACGAGTTCAAAATAATAAGAAGTGATATCATTTTATGTATACATTATATATAATTATTTTAACAAATGTATACATAATTCAAATCGGAAAAAATAATATAGAACTCGTCTTAGATCCACCTCCGTATTTAACTAATCTAATTAGTGTGGAATAAGAAATATGATTGACGTTCATAAAGGAACAAAGCATGATCTGACCTCATTTGGGGCAATATACGTGAATGAGGAACATACAAAATTTTCTAGTCAAAATGTGCTACAATATGTTTTTACTTTATGTCTTTTCTATTCTAATCAAATTGACCTAACTGTCTTTTTCAAATATAGCCCATATTGCCAGGTTATTGGGTAATTATTGTACTTAATAAGTGGTTCAAGTTTAAAGTATACTTTTTGTTTGGCGTACAACCTACGAGCTTCATCCACTCGGCTCTTCATCAAATTCTTTTTGAATTATTCTGAAACTACCTTTAAGTACTTAAATAAGAAAAATAGACAGAATATAAAATTGGTCGGTCGACATATACTAATTACATGTTCTAATTAAAATGTATATAAAATATGTATGTTATATATATCAAAAATATATATTTTGCCAGCTATTATTTCTGTACAGCTAACAATATACATTTCTTATAAAAAAACTGATAGATATCTACATGTGGATTAAAGTTGAGGAGAAGTTGTTACTTTCTATGTATTCTCTTTTTCGATTACTGTTTATTTCATTTAGTATGAGGATTAATTTGGTGTAAACTAAAAATGATAGAAATGGCTAAGATTGAGGGATTGACACTTGAGAAAGATAAAATATTAAGGGGTATTATCACTTTTAGTCCGCGCCAGAAACTATTTACATCTGGTAGCCGAAAAAGTGTATAAAATTTGTATATAACATACAGAATGTATATGTATTTTCGACTATTATTTTTACAGCGGCTATACAGTGTCATTTTCCCAAAGATTAATAAACAAAATCCTAACAATTAGCGGTAAAATATTGAGCTTAGGCTAGTTAGGCCTCAAAACGTGAATAGGCTGATTGGGCCATGGTGTGGGATGAGGGACAAAGTTGGCAAATAGCCACTTTTAACACATATTATCAAATTTTAGCCATTTTAAAAGCTATTACTAATTTAGCAACTCTTTTAACATAAATTTTTTTTTTTTTGAATAAAAATATCGCCAACTAAAACACAAAAAAACGTCTGGAGCAACTAGTGAAATTTGAACATCTATTAGTTCAAACTACATTAAAAAGTTCTTGCATCTTTTCAAGCGGTTTTGAACTACCACAGTTCATACTCCATCGTCTTTTCATGATATTTGAAATTTTGAAAAGTGAAATCCCGTGATTTTTTCTTTGAGTTCTCAATTTTAGAATCGCGAACTTCAGGTGATAATTTTATTTTCATGCTTGTTGTATTCTGCTCTATCTTGGCAATAAAAAAGAGTTGCAAAAATCAAGCAATAAAATATTATGTTTCTCAATAAGTATTAAGTGTCTATTTCGGTATTTTAAGTAGGAATATTTATATCCAAATATTTTATCCACATTAAGGAATGGTTATTTCTCTGAATATGTCAAAGGAACTTATCATATGATTACGTGCAACAACCCAAATTTCCCTTTTGGAATTGATGCATTCTATTTTGTCAATCACATACTACTTATTTTTATAAAATGGTCCATTTAATATGAATGTCTTTGGATGCTTTATTAACTTGGATTTATTATAGTGTGCTATAAAGATCCTTTTCTTTTTATATCCAAAAAAAATGTTTAACACATTATAGCATTAATTTACTATCTTTTTCAGGTTACTAACCAATCGTCTCTTGAGAAATACAAATGAAAAAAGGAAATATGTAAGTAAAAATAGAAATTCATGACAAATTATACCAAAAATCCCTTGGAAATTTTTGTGGTATAGTATAGTCAAAATGATCCTCAATATTACATAAGAAATAAGACATTAAAATCGACGTGGAGGGAGAGTAACCGTGTTTGAAATAATTACTATCAAACAAGAAAAGATGACAGCTTCAATAATTTCACAACAAAAGTGGTAAAGATTCCTTTAAAGATTTGTAAAAAAAGTCTTTTTGTGCAAATTAACGCAATAGACGTCATTAGCAATATTAGAAAAATTCCAAAATAAACGGCAATGATCAATATCATGATAAATTAATATGACAAACTCATATTTTGTTTTCTTGCATTTCTTTGCAGAAACATTCAAAATGAACCTCAAGAAAGTTGGACAGAGGATTGACCCAATGCAGAAAGAAGTCCCTTCTTTTACCCAACTGTTATTTGGAATTTATTGCCCCGATTAATTTAAATTTGCAAAATATATATTTGCCCTCTCTTCCTGTCACGATCCAATTTTTTTTTCATTGGGTATCGTGATAACACATAATTTTAAGGACTAGGTAAACTTAATATTTATGAAAGATACAATAACAATAAATTTGATGTCTAAAAATTTCTAAAATAAATTTCTTTATACAATAAACAATCTCCCAAAATCCGGTAGTACAAGTCATAAGCTCTACAGAGTTCGCTGTAACTTCTAAATACAACTATTTGAAAATAAATACAACAATGTGAATATAAAATAGGAAGGTGACTCTGAAGCCTGCGAACACAACAGTAGGGTGACCTTGAGTCTCCTCGGCAAGAATTCGCACAGCTACTAACGATCAATTCATGGATCTGTACAAAAGAAATGTACAGAAGTATAGATGTGCGCACCACAAAGATGCCCAGTAAGTATCAAGGCTAACCTCAGTAGATATTTCTTCACAACTTTCACAAGATAAAGTTCACACCGATAAGAGTAACACTACACAATTATCAACAACAAGAATGCTCCCAGGCCAACACAAGAAATCACAAATCAATCTCTGACACTGGCCCCCTTGTCTCGCCACGTGTGCAATAGTAAAGTAAATGTCCGTCTTGTCTCGCCACACGTTCATAATCATATTCCCACCTTGTCTCGCCACATGCAGAACCCATATATACATCCCGCCTTGTCACGTTGCATGTGCAATATCAATAGAAACACGGCACAACAGAAACCTCGTGCAAATCCCTATTACCATAACAAGTACAACAACAACAATGACAATAATACAAGATACGGTAAATACATCAACTCAAGAACCTTTAATCACAAGAACAGGCAAAGCTAGTTCACAAGGAATAAGCAAAATAAGGAATACTAGGCATAATAAGAACAACTCAACAAGGAAGGAAATAACATGTAACAGTCGTACCCCAATGCACAGTTTAACAACAAGAAACTAACACGAATCCGATAATTCCATATAAGGGAAAGTCAACTAAGATATAAATATTTAAACTTCCTTTAAGGTCGAGCAATTTCGAGGATATTCACCAATTTCACTTAAGGGTAGGCAGCAGGAATGTAACCATAACTTCAATTAAGACTGAACAATTATAGAATGAGGTGATGAAAATTAAAAATAGAGATAAGCAGTTATGAAGATATAGCATGACAGTAAAAGGGATAGAATCTTTAGTTTAGTAAATTTTGAGTCAAATAGGCAATAAGAGTGAATCCAAGAGTAAGTAATTCTAATTTAAGCATGTAAAGATGAAACTAATAAAGGAACTCAGTCATATCAAGAACAACTTCATACTTAGTGAACATAAGGACCTAAAATCCCTAAAAGGTCAACCTTCCACAAATAAGTCCGAACACGCACTCGTCACCTCGCGTACACGAACTATAATTAGCATAAAAGACTTAAATCCTAAGGGGAAATCCTCCACACAAGGTTAGGCAAGATACTTGCCTCAAAGACGACAACCGGTACTCTAAAATTGAACTTCTCGGGTGAAAAGACCTCCGGACGGCTCAATCCAACTAAAATAACTTCAAAGCACACATAAAACTTATAAGAAACTATTCCGGATCATAAAGTCTCAATCTTTAACAAAATCCAAAAATCAACCCAAAACTCAACCCCCAGGCCCGCACATCAGAACCTGACAAATCTTACAAAACCCCAACACATTCCGCCAGGAGTTCACACATACTAAAATTAACAATTTTTTATACCAATTCGTCCCTCAAATCATAATTTTTCAGTTTAGAATTTTTTTTCAAAAACATAAATTTAATGTTAGAAATGAAGATCAAATCATGGAGTACATTAAATACTAGGTGAAGAGCACTTACCTAATCGATTAGCTTGAAAACCTCCAAAAGTAGCTCCCAAATTCGGAGTCCAAAACTCATAATATGAAGAAAAATAGCCAACCCTCGATTTAAATGAATCTGCCAAGACTTCCGCACCTGCGACAAAATTAGCCACTTCAGTGCAACCGTAGGTGCGCATGACCAATCGCACATGCGGTCCCCTTTGTTTCTGCGCTCAAGGAAGCGGATCTGTGGTACCGCACGTGCGTTCCAACTCTCCGCATCTGCAGAGACTGCCAAGACAACCTCCTCTCGCACATGCGAGCATCGCACCTGCACCCAAGGTCCGCTGGTGCGATTGCACCATAACTCAAACCTCTTAAAACCCGTGAAAACATCTGAAACTCGTCTGAAGCACACCCGGGGCCCCGTCCAAGCATACTAACAAGTTTAATACCCTAACACGGGCCTGCTCGAAGTCTCAAACCACATCAAATCACGACGAAACTACGAATCACACCATGAATCGAGCTTATGAACTTTTAAATCTTCCAACTTCTAAAACTCTGTGCCGAAACCTATCAATTCAACCCGGAATGACGCCAAACTTTGTAGACAAGTCCCAAATGACATCACAGAGCTGCCCCAACCCTCGGAATCGCATTTCAATCTCGATATCATAAAAGTCAACCATTGGTCAAACGTTTTCATTTGCTAACTTCAACTTTCGCCGAAATGCCCAAAATCACCCTACGGACTTCCAAATCCAATTCCGAACGCACGCCTAAGTCCAGAACCACCACACAAAGCTGCTGACATCATTCAAAACTCATTCCGGATCTGTTTACACAAAAGTCAGATGCCGGCCAAATTCTCCCTGCTTAAGCTTCCAAAATTGGATTCTTTATTCCAATTCGACCCACAATCATCCGGTAACTGAGTTCAATCATGCACGCACGTCGATACACATAACATGAAGTTGTTCAAGACCTTACACCGCCGAGCGAAGCTTAAATTCTTAAAACGACCGATCGGGTCGTTACACTTCCTCTCCAAAATAACAGTTGGCAAATATATATTACGTATAACATACATAATTTATACATAATCAACGTATATCTTACCCTTCCATTTTTTATTATCTTATTGTTGTAAATGCTTGTGCTACTGCTTTATTTTCATCTTTTCTGCAGCCGAGGGTCTATCGAAAATAACATATTTACTTTCCAGGTATGGATAAGATCTGCGTACACACTACCGTCCCCAGACACCAAAAATTATATTGGACTTCTTGTTGTTGTTATATTTGATTAGTGAATATAATTATTGTTTTCGCCAATCGATCAAATATGTTAAATACCCCTTCTCTATTAGAAATCTTTTTCATTTTCGGAGCTCGGATCCATACCTCGTGGTAATTTTGAAAGATGTCATGATCAAAGAAAACGAACATTGCTTTGATTATTTTGTTGTGGCCTTTATGAGTTAGAAAGTAATTCGATTTGGTTCTTATATTTACTTTTATCCAACCAAATTGAAAGTGACAGAATGGCTATTAACAGTTTGGTAACTTCTTTACTTTTTTCTTCAACAGAAATGGGCCATCACAGAATTTGGATATCTCGCACAAAGACATGACATTTTTGTGAAAGAAGTATCAGCATCATGTGATCCTTTAAAAGGACTAAGAGAATCGAAAGAGTTGATCGGTTTTAATCAGTGGTACGTGATATAATTTCATTTTGATAATAGGAATCTAGAAACTTTTCATACATAAAATAGGAATGATTTAAGTTACACAATATGAAGAATTTTTACTGCAATCAGTTCAATTTAACTGATCATACCAGGTTATTAGTTCTTTCTGTTTCAGTTTATATATACACATTTTCTTTTTGTCTATTCCAAAAAAACGAACAACTGTAATTTAAACTTTCTGTTTTACCTTGAATTATTAGTTTTTATAGTTATACAAATATTACGGCATGTTTCATACACAAGTTTCAAAAATCTTATAACTACACAAATGTTATGATACATGTGAAAAATCACAAGTTTCGAAAATTTTATTTTACTTAAATATCGCGACCAATCAAGTTATGTCACATAAAATAAAACGAAAGAAGTATATTAGTTACTCTATTTTCCACACTACTATATTATGTTGATATGAAAAATATTTGTTGTTGTAATTTAACTTAACATAAAAATTGTTGGTGCTAGCTAGTGCACGAAACTTAATCTCAAAAGGAATGGAAGGGCAAGAATTGGAAAGTTAGATGTGCTTTTTCACAATTGAATAGCGATCTAAGGACGATGGTGAATCCGATCTATAACTTCAAATTGACGCCAATATATGTGTTTAGTGAAGAGATGTTTTTTCAATGTAAATTTTATACGGCTACAGATATATTTTTATTGGGTTGTTATTGTTGTGCCATCCAAGATATTCGCACACTGAGGTTTCGTGTCGTTTCGCATTCTTTAGGATTTTCTAAAAAGTTATGCTCCAAGTTTTGTTTTACTATCCTTTAGTCCCCATTCAGCAATTTTATGAAGTTCTATACTACTCTATTTTTTCATTGCGAGTGTAAATAACATTATCAAGTTATGTTAACCTGCAACAATAGGTAATTTTTCATATCAAATTCAATTTGGTAATAGCCGCTTGGTGAGAGGTTCATCTAAACCTAATATTTTCAACACAGGACCAGGGGTAAAATTTAATGCC
Source organism: Nicotiana paniculata (assembly GCA_005239505.1). NCBI lineage: Eukaryota > Viridiplantae > Streptophyta > Magnoliopsida > Solanales > Solanaceae > Nicotiana > Nicotiana paniculata. The sequence goes on from ML329171.1 coordinate 83,435, forward strand.
TTATTAATAGTGCACATGAACTCATGGTCTTAACGTCAAACTAAGTATTTTATATATATATTTTTTAGAATTGATCTAATATTATTTACTGATCTCATGCTCCAAAAAGGCTAAATGGTACACTTGATTGAGTATAGTTATTTATCCAAAGGATCAAGGATCAACTCCCCCTTAATATTTCTTTTTTCTCCTTTTATTAGTGACATATTCTAAAAGTCCTAGATCTGGTTCTCGGCAGAGTATATATATTACTGCCTCTGGTCCATTTTAGTTGATTGTTTGACCTTTTTTAATGATCCACAATATTTGATTTTTTCTGATATCATGAAGTAATTTAACTTTTTTTTTTCAAAGTTATCCTTGGAGTAAAGAGCATGAGAGTATTTGTTGTATTATTTTCAATTAACCAATTACTGTTAATATGGTAAAATTTATTGTTAATTAATAAAAGGTGAATTTTCTAATATGTGTGAAAACAACCAAAAAATAAATTAAAGTGGACCGAAGGGAGTATATATATACGAAAAGTCATTAAAATTTAACAACTGAACTTATCAAATTAAAATTCTGAATATGTCTCTATATGGTTAGGGGCAGAGCTAGAGTGTAACCAGCGTGTTCGGCCGAATCCAGTAGCTTTGGTTTGAACCTTGTATTTGTCTTAAAAAAAATCCATTAAATATGTATAATTACTAATTTAAAACCCAATAACTTAAACAATTAGAATTCTGAACTCATAAACTTGAAATCCTGGCTCCGCCACTGTATGCAGTTAATGTTATCTTTATAATGTCAATGTCAGGGGCGGATGCACTTGGTAGATGCGGGTTCAATTGAACCTATAGTTTTCGACGCGGAGTAAAAGTTTATGTGTAAAATTCATTAAAATTTGCAAAAATAATGGATATGAACCCATAATTTTAAATTATAATGGGTTCAGTGTCAAAAATCTTAAAAACTGAACCCATAGAGTTTAAATCCTGGATCCACCTCAGGTCAATGTATATCACTCTCACCCAAACCACATCTATATAACGCACAACTCACATGCACATACACATATAGGCAGAGAGAGAGAGAGAGAGAGAGAGAATGCGAATGATATATGTGTGTGAAGAAGAAGAAAAAGAAGTAGGAAGAAAGAAAGCATCAGGGACATGTCCATATTGTGGAGGGACAGTTGAGGCAGTGGACATTGAAGGGAAAGGAAAGCTTTTCTGTTTGCCCATTTGCTTGAGGTTCAAACGCAAATATCTCTGTTCTTCTTGTTCTAAACGTCTTGTTTTGTACCCTTCCTAAAAATATTTTTTCTTTTAATTAATTAAGGCTGCAATAATGTGTAGGTTTCTCTTGTATCTTAATTCTTACCTGTGTCGTCTACACAGCTAAGAAATTTTCAGCCAGTTTTTATTATTGCATTTAAGTTTTATGCGTAATAATATTTTTACATTAACTGCATGAACATTGTTCAGATTAGAATAAATTTACCTTATTTTCTTTGGTAGCAGAGTATTTGTTATCAGATCCTTATCTTTGTTTATGGAGGTGACATCTAAGTAATTTTTTATCTGTTAGAATACTAAAATTAAAAGAGAAAAATAATAAAAATTTCCATGAAAATGTACAATTTAGTTAAAACTGTAGAATCTTATGGGTTTTATTAAATTTTTAACTATCAAGGATTCTCTGTTTTTCTTTAGACTTATAGTCGCATGGAATTTGTATTCAACTTACAGTATATTTTGTTGGAGTGAAGAAACGAGGCTTGAAAGAACTGTGGAAACAAAAGTGGACGGATATAACACATTTCCTTATAATATAAGATAACTTAATTAATAAGCTTAAAAAACATTGATTTTGGATTGGCCCATGCAATCATCACGAGAAATAATAAAGAGAAATATTCATAAAGCACTACAATTTTGAGCCTAATTACAATACATAACTATAATTTGCATAATTATTATTTGTAATTACTGTTCAATTATTACCAGTTTGTAGTACATGTATTCAGACGGGTAGCGAATACAACATGTGTGAATTGTATTCGTTCACGCGACGAATATAATTTGTACAAACTGTATTCATTCGTGCAACGAAATTCAGAGGTGTATATAAAGGATACAGGTGTATACAAACATATTCTGTATCGACTGTATTTGTTGGCCCAACGAGTACAACCAAGATAAAGTTATGAAAAGCAGAAAAATATAATACTCTTATTAAGAGTCGAACTTAAGATTTACACTAACTAAAGCAGGTGGTCTAACTAATTGATCATATTAAGCTACGAGAGTTTGTTGCTGAAACTAAAGCGGGTGTTACATCTTTGCCATATCTAGTTTTCAAGTAGTTAATGTCAAGAAAAAACACGTTCTAAGAGAGATCCAAAAGACAAAATTCTGAAATGGGTAGAGATAATGAGATTAATTTCATTGTTAAAGGACAACTGTCTAAATATACAAAACTTGTAACCGCAGTTTGAAATAAAGGTCACATGGTCGTCTCCAATTTTTCTGCCCTGAAAAATTAAATTGAAAAACTAATATTCAGAATGAATTGGCTAATATTTAAATAGCAGTCATTTGTATCTATACTCGCTTTTGTGTCACGTTTTAACTCGTGCCCGCTTTGCAAAAAAAATTACAAGTGTACCCGTTTTTTCGCATAACTTCAGCATACGGGGCTGAAGTAGCAAAGACAATCACGCAAAACTTCAGCATTCTAGTAGATGGGTCTGGAGTACCAAGTGTGCTGAAGTTTTTGTTTGTAATTGATGAACTTAAGCATAGTAGCTGAAATTTTGT
>MDKI01270814.1:0-13525 GCA_005239505.1 Nicotiana paniculata
ACATTTTTCAAATCCCCCTGTTTTGGTTCCGCCAGAACCTGGTAGGCCTCTATTTTTATATCTCTCAATAATGTATAGTTCCTTTGGTTGTGTTCTGGGCCAACATGATGCCACATGCAAAGAGGAACAAGCAATCTATTATTTGAGCAAAAAGTTCACCTTTTTTAGGCCAAATATACTCTTTTGAAAAGAACATGTTGTGCCTTAACCTGGGTCACTCAGAAGCTTAGGCATTATCTTTTGGACTATACGACTTACCTCATATCCTGAATGGATCCCCTGAAATACATCTTTCAGAAGCCGATGCCAACTGGTAGATTTGCAATATGACAAATACTGCTCACGGAGTTTGATATTGTTTATGTCACTCGTACTGCCATGAAGGCACAAGCTTTGACTGATCATCTGGCAGAAAACCCGGTTGAAGATGAATATGAATCTTTGAACACATATTTCCCAGATGAAGAGGTTAATTTAATTGAAGAAGTAGTCCAAGATCACAGTCAAACTTGGAAACTATACTTTGATAGGGCTGTCAACATCAAAGGTGTAGGGATTGGATCAATTCTTGTATCACCTACTGGGCAATATTACCCTGCCACGGTGCGACTTCGTTTCTTCTGTACAAACAACACGACAGAATATGAAGCTTGCATCATGGGTCTCAACATAGCAATAACTGTTGGTGATGGGAGATTCAGATTTGCTTATTCGGCAGGCTTAAGGTGATTGGGAGACTTGAGATATCAAGCTCATTCCATATAGACAATGTGTGGAAGATCTTAGCAAAAGGTTCAAGTCTATAGAGTTCAGGTACATTCCCAGGTTTCACAATGAATTACCTGATGCCTTGGCCACCCTGGCCTCAATGCTTCCATATCCGGGTAATACTCACATTGACCCATTGGAAATTCAAATTGGGGATCAACATGGTTATTGCAATACAATTGACGTATAACCAGATGGTGAACCATGGTACCGTGATATTAAACAGTATCTGAAAACAAGATAATATCGGGTACATACTAATAAGGATCAAAAGAGAACTATTAGGCGACTCTCTAATGGTGTCTTTTTTAGTGGGGAAATCCTATACAAAAGAACTCCAGATTTGAATTTGTTGAGATGTGTGGATGCCAAAGAAGCTGAAATGATTATGAATAAGGTGCATTCGGGAGTGTGGTCCGCACGTGAATTGTTATGTTCTAGCAAAGAAAATCCTTCGGGCAGGATATTATTGGCTTACTATGGAACGAGATTGCTTTCGTTTTATTCGCATGTGCCACCAGTGTCAGATTCACAGTGATTTGATTCACTCGCCTCCTTCAGAGTTATATCCCATATCAGCTCCTTGGCCTTTTAGTGCTTGGGAAATGGACGTCATTGTTCCAATGGAGCCAAAGCTTCAAATGGGCACAGATTCATCTTGGTTGCAATTGAATACTTCACCAAATGGGTGGAAGATATTACATTGAAAGCAGTCACCAAGAAAGCAATAGTAGACTTTGTTCACTCCAACATCATCTGTTGTTTCGGTATTCCAAAAACCATTATCACAGATAATGCTGCTAATTTGAATAGTCATCTGATGAAGGAGGTATGTGAACAATTTAAAATTGAGCATCACAATTCTACTTCTTACCGACCCAAAGCTTATGGAGCTGTCGAAGCTGCGAATAATAACATCAAGAAGATTCTTAGGAAAATGGTCCAAGGGTCTAGACAATGGCACGAGAAACTGCCTTTTGCTCTTTTGGGATACCGGACAATTGTCTGTACCTCAGTTGGCGCAACGCCCTATTTTTTAGTTTATGGCACTGAAGCGGTCATAACTGCTAAAGTTTATATTCCCTCTCTCCGAATCACTTTTGAAGCAGGGATCGAAGACACCGACTAGGTGAAGTCCCCATTGGAACAATTGAGTTTAATTGATAAAAAATGTTTGGCGACAATTTGTTTTGGTCAATTATACCAACAAATAATGGAATGCTCTTATAACAAGAAAGTGCTCCCAAGACAATTTTAGGTAGGACAACTTGTTTTGAAACGTATCTTTCCGCACTAGGAAGAAGCAAAAGGAAAGTTCGCCCCGAATTGGCAAGGTCCTTACCTCATTAAGAAAGTATTGTCAAAAGGAGCTCTACACTTGGCAGATATAGAAGGAAAGTTGACTGATATATCCGTCAACGCAGATGCGGTCAAGAGATACTATGTCAGACATGCCTCTGTTGGGGGCATTTCTATACTTAGCATTCTCAGGTTGGAATGACGAAAGGCTAACATTCTCGCTACCCAAACACTGGTCAAACCTAGTTAGCCCTTTGAAGCCTTGTTTATATTTCTTTATTTTCCCCTCTTTTGGAACCAACATACTTAATTAAAAAAAATCTAAAACAAAATTATTAAAAAATAAATAAATAAACAAATCATCAAAACAAGTTCATGTTAGTTGAACGACGTCCGACCTGATTCCAAAAGGATATGTAGGCAGCATGTAACCACCCGACCTGTCGTTTTACGTATCAGGACACCATTCCCCTAAATAAGACTTCCCACAGCGTCTTATTATGATTTATGACTTGTGGGGACGGGTTGTTCGGGATTCGGAAGCGTTTAGAGTTCCATAGGAACACTTTGTTCCTTAAGGTTGGCCTTTAAGACAAAAGTTTGACTTCAGTAAACATTTTGACTAAACGACCTCATAATCGAGTTTTCACGGTTCTGGTAGCTTCGTATGATGATTTCGGACTTGGGCGTATGTTCGGAATGGGTTTTTGATGACCCGGGGGTGTTTCGGCGCCCAATATCGAAATTAGAGTTTCCTTAAGTTTGAAATTTGTGTTGGAATGTGTTTTTGTATTATCAAGGTCCGAATTGAATTTCGAGACCGGAAATAGTTCCGTTATACCATTTATGACTTGCTTGCAAAATTTGGTGTCATTCTGAGTTTTATAGGTCAGTTCAGGGCATTGAAAGCGAATTCTAGAACTTTAAGATCAAAGTTTGATTCAATTTGGTTTTGGGGTCGAATTCTTAGTTTCGTTGTTGTTTTACAGCGTTCCGGAAATTCGAGCGAGTCCATATCATGAATACAAACGTGCTAGTGCCTCTGGACGGGGTCCCGAGGGGCTCGGGTGAGTTTCGGACCCCTCGGAGTTCAATTCAAAACACTATATTTTCACTGACTTGTTTCCTTCAGTGCGATCGCAGGTACATTAATGCGATCACATAGAAGGAGTTGGCAGGGTGTGGGAAAATGCCCTGTGTGATCGCATGGGCTTGTTTGCATTTACACATGGGTGATTTTTGGCCTGGCCCAGTTTGTTCTTTGCTTTCGCACCCCCCTCCGCCGCAATCGCACAGGGCTGGACCAATTACTCTCCGCGATCGCAAGTCTCCTTGTGCGATCGGGCAGTAGACTTTCAGGGGGCCCCGGCTGTTGACTTTTGCGATTGCATTTCCCTAGCTGTGATCGCACACGAGGGGCAGCTGCGCAGTGTTTGTTTTAAACGGGACTTAGTCCCATTTTAACCATATTTTTTCACTTGTGGCGATTTTGGGAGCTTTGAAAGAAGAAATTTCACCTAGCAACTGAGAGGTAAGTGATTCCTATTATAATTTAAGTTGAATTCTTGAATTTTTATGTAGATTAACACACTAATTAGTGGAAAATCATGGGTTAGAGTGAAAAACCTATGTTTTATGGAAAATGGGAGAATTTCCAAGAAATTTGCCACGGGATCACACAAAAATTATATATTAATGATCCTTAGGCTATGGGTAATTGATTCCTTCAAAAATTTCCGGAATCCAAGCATGTGGGCCCGAGGGTATTTTTAAGGATTTTTCAAGTAAGGTGAAATAACTAAGTAAATAGGCGAATTCCATACTTTTGAGCATAAATTGATATATTTGTATAACATTTGGCTAGTTTCGAGTCCTTGGGTGACGTGTTTGGAGTTTTCGGGCGCGTTCTTGACTCGGAGAATAGGTTCGACACAAGGTAAGTCTCCTTTCTAACCTTTCAAGAGGGAATTGTCCCTGTACGTGATTATAAATGGTTGGTTGTCCTTATTTGTGGGGGCTACGCACGCACGAAGTGACGAGAGCCCGTGCGTAGCTACTATTATGCCTTGACGGGTAGTTTATGACTCACAAACTTTCTTTACGAGTTATATTTTTGATCTTGCATATGGTCTAAGTAGTCTAATATCCTTGAATCTCTCATGTGAAGGCCTAAGAAGTTATGCTTTGAAGTTGGCATTATTAAATTCTCACCCTGTTAGTATGTTCCCTGCTATTATCTGGAATCTCCTACTGATCATGTATTTATATGGGAACCCGAGTCGCATGAAGGATTCGCGAGCGGGGTAGTCCTAGTGTTATATTAACCCGAGTCGCATGAATGATTCGTGAGCGGGGTAGTCTTAGTATTATATTAACCGTGTCGCATGTTCGATTCGCGAGCAGGGCAGATAGATGCATCTATGGTTTGGTCCATTCGACCCTCGGCAGTGCACATGTAATTTTCACGTCGTAACAGCCATACGTTCATAGCCTGTTATATGTTTGGTAATTTATGAGAAGCCCTGTAATTGTAACTGTTGGTTTTATGAAAGAAATAAGGTTAAGCAGCTTGTATGCCATGGAAAGTGATGGCGTGAGGGTACTAGAGAATGTTATATGATGCTCATTTCCTTATTACTGTTCATTATTGATTAGCCTATATTCATTTCATATTGTCTGACCCTAGTAGGTATCATGTCGACCTCTCGTCACTACTTCTTTTAGGTTAGGCGGGATACTCACTGGTTACATATCTGTTTATGTACTCATGCTACGCTTCTGTACTTAATTGCACAGGTTTTGAGGCTGGTGCATCTGGTTACCAGACCGGAGCTTGATCCTCAGAGTATATTCTTGACCTGACTTAACGGTGAGCTTCTTCCTTTGGCGATTCTCAATAGCACTATGGAGTTATCTTTTGTGTATTTCTATCTACTTCTTCAGATAGTAGAACAGTTTATTTAATCTTTTGTATATTCTACTAATTCTCCTGTAGACTTGTGACACTAGTTCCTGGCACACACATTGTAGACTTTATATTTTTGGAACTGTATATGTTGGTTCATGATCCTTGTGGCTACATTTACTTAAGTTGGCTAATTTATCTGCTTCCACTTAAAAGTTTTAAGCTTAAAATTTGGTAAGTGTGGGGATGTTTTATCAAATAAGGAAATTTTACTAGTAAACGAACTGTTGGCTTGCCTGACCCCGGTGTTGGGCGCCATTAGGACTTGAATTAGGATTTTGGGTCTTGACAACATGGTATCAGAGCTCTAGGTTCACGTAGGTCTCACAAGTCACGGGAAAACCTAATAGAGTGTCGCGGATCGATACGGAGACGTCTGTATTTATCTCCGGGAGGCTACAGGGTGTTAGGAAACCTCTCTTTATTCGTGTTCTATCGTGCAGTTGATGGTTTACTAAATCTCATTCTTCTATTCTCTCACAGATGGTGAGGACGCGTACATCTGAAGTTCCAAACCCGGGAGATGTCGCTACCCCCGTCGCCTGAGGCCGTTGCAGAGGCCGAGGTAGGGCATCGACCCGAGGTAGAGGAAAAAGGCGTCCTACAGCAGTTCCAGTAGCATACCCAGCAGATCCGCCAGAGGATCCTATCACAGAGGAGCAGGGCGAGGTGCCCCCAGCAGATCCTGTCCCAATAGACTTCATGACGGCGCCAGGCTTCCAGGAGGTCATGGGCCGTATGATGAGATTCATGGACACTATGACACAGGATGGTTTATTTTCAGCGGATCCTACCACATCTCAGGCAGGAGGGGGAGTCCAGACCCCTATTGCCCAGGCCGCAGGCCATGCAACAACAGTTTATCAGCCCCCGGGTAGACTGCCCATGGGTGGGGCCCAGCCTGTAGCAGCAGTACCTGAGCTCAGACCAGCTGTAGACGGCGATCCGCAGAAGTTACTGGATAGATAGACCCGATTGCACCCTCCTATCTTCGGAGGTGAGAAGGGCGAGGATGCCCAGGATTTCATTGATAGGTGCAGGGACAAACTGCACAACATGAGGATACATGAGTCCCATGGAGTTGACTTCACTACTTTCCAGTTAGAGGGCATAGCTCGCAGATGGTGGCAGTTCTATATTCTCTGCAGGCCAGCAGATTCTCCTCCTATCACTTAGGAAAAGTTCACTCGGATGTTTCTAGACAAATATATCCCACCCTCTAAGAGGGAAGAGATACGGTATCAGTTTGAGCAACTGGAGCAGGAACAGATGTTAGTGACAGATTATGAGGCTAGATTTTTAGAGTTGTCTCGCCATGCACTCACGATACTACCTACCGATGCTGAGAGAGTGCAGAGATTTGTAGTCGGGTTACATCCGGGCATTAAAGCCAACATGGCCCGAGAGGTGGAGATGGGGACTCCTTATCAGCTGGTAGTGGAGATTGCTCGTAGGATCGAGGATTATCGGTCGAGGATCAGGGAGCAGGCACCGCAGGATAAGAGAGCCAGATATTCCGGGCATTTCAGAGGTGCCCCAGCTAGGGGCAGAGGTCAGTTTGGTAGGGTCAGGTCAGCAGGCGCCCATATTTAGCACCCCCACCACCACCTCCTCATGGTGCTCCAATGAGACCATACTTCAGTGATATGCCAGAGGGTTCTCACTGTCCTCTAGTTATCCAAGGTTCTTCTTCAGAGCAGCAGGCCATGCCTCCGGGAAGATGTTATTAGTGCGGGGATTCCGGCCATTTTAGGAGGACTTGTCCCAGGTTTCGGGGCAAAGCAGTGCAGTAGGGTTATCGGCCTATGGGTCCAGCACCAGCAGTGAGGCCACCTAGAGGTGGAGGACAGGTCGGCAGGGGTCGTCCTAGATATGGAGGCCAATTATGGGTAGGTCAGTCAGCTCCTGTTCACTCTGGCAGAGTTTATTCTTTCGGTGCTCCAGCTAGATTCTATGATATTCTGGCCAGATAAGATGCAATGGCCTCAGACGCCGTGATCACATGTATTATTTCAGTATGTGGTAGAGAGGCATCAGTGTTATTTGATCCTGGATCCACCTATTCCTATGTTTTATCCTTATTTGCTCAATTCCTGGACGTTCCTCATGAGTCCTTGGGTTCTCCTTTACATGTGTCCACTCTTTTGGAAGATTTTGTGGTGGTATACCGGACTATCGGTCTTGTGTGATCACCTTCTGTGGGTTCGAGACCAAAGCGGACCTTTTGTTGCTTGACATGGTTGATTTTGAGGTTATTCTAGGCATGGATTGGCTATCTCCTTATCATGTCGTGCTAGATTTCCATGCCAAGACAGTTACTTTAACCATGCTCGAGTCGCCTAGGCTGGAGTGGAGAGGTTCCTTAGTTAGTGCAGCTAGCCGGGTTGTTTCATTCCTGAGGGCTTGAGATATGGTCAAGAATGGTTGTATGGCCTATCTTGCTTATGTGCGGGACACCACCGCCGAGTATCTGATGATTGATTCAGTTCCAGTGGTTCGAGAGTCTGCTGATGTATTTCCTTCAGACCTTCCAGGCATGCTTGCGGATCGTGATATTGATTTATGCATTTATTTAGCTCCAGGAACCCAACCTAATCTATTCCTCCATACCGCAAGGCTCCAAACGAGTTGAAGGAGTTAAAGGAGCAGCTTGAGGAGTTGTTAGCTAAGGGGTTCATCAAACTGAGTGTATCACCGTAGGGTGCTCCAGTTCTATTCGTGAAGAAGAAGGATGGGTCCATGCGGATGTGTATTGATTACCGCTAGTTGAACAAGGTCGCCATTAAGAACAAGTATCCTTTGCCGCACATCTATGATTTGTTTGACTAGTTTCAGGGTGCTCGAGTGTTTTCTAAGATTGATTTGAGATCGGGATATCATCAGTTGAAGATTCGGGCCTCAGATGTTCCGAGACTGCTTTGCGTACGAGATATGGCCATTATGAGTTCCTGGTGATGTCCTTTGGCTTGACTAATGTCCCAGCAACATTTATGGACTTGATGAACAGGGTATTCAGGCCGTATATTGATTCCTTTGTCATTGTCTTCATTGATGACATTTTGATTTACTCACATAGCCTGGGGGAGCACGAGCAGCATTTGAGAGTTGTGCTACAGACATTGCGAGAACAGAAGCTATATGCTAAGTTCTCCAAGTGTGAGTTCTGGTTGGATAACATGGCATTCTTGGGGCATGTGGTATCCGGAGAGGGTATCAAGGTTGATCCTCAGAATATTGAGGCGGTTCAGAGTTGGTCGCGCCCTACTTCAGCTACCGAGACCAGGAGCTTTTTAGGCCTAGAAGGATATTACCGCCGATTTGTTGAGGGTATCTCTTCTATTACGGCTCCATTTACTAGATTGACTTAGAAGAATGCCCCATTCTGATGGTCTGGTGAGTATGAGGCGAGCTTTTAGAAGCTCAAGACAGCGTTGACCTCAGCACCAGTTCTGGTATTGCCTTCTGGTTCTGGGATGTACACAGTATATTGTGAAGCTTCACGCGTTGGCTTGGGGTGTGTGTTGATGCAGGAAGGGAGAGTTATTGCTTATTCTTCGCACCAGCTGAAGGTTCATGAGAAGAATTACCCTGTGCACGATTTGGTGTTGGTGGAAATTGTTCATGCTCTTAAGATTTGGAGGCACTACTTGTATGGACTGTCCTGTGAGGTATATACTGACCACCGCAGCTTACAACACTAGTTCAAACAGAGGGATATTAATTTGAAGCAGCGCAGGTGGCTTGAGTTGTTGAAGGATTATGACATCACCATTCTTTATCATCCGGGCAAGGTGAATGTGGTAGCAGATGCTTTGAGCAGGATGGCGGAGAGTATGGGTAGCTTGGCTTATATTGCAGCAGAGGAGAGACCTCTAACCTTCGACATTCAGTCATTGGCTAATCGCCTGGTGAGATTAAGACCTTTCAGAGCCTCGTCGATTTCTAGCATATGTGGTTATTCAGTATCCGTTATAGGGTGAAATTAAGGCTCGACAGTTTGATGATCCGTGCTTGGCAGAGCTTCGGGAGACAATGGTACAATGTGGTTCCAAGGAGGTCACTATTGGTGAGGATGGTGTTCTGAGACTTCAGGGCCGTTTATGTGTTCCTAATGGTTATGGACTGAGGGAGAGGATTCTAGAGGAGACACACAGTTCTCGGTATTCGGTTCATCCTAGTGCTACGAAGATGTATCGTGATTTGAAGCAGCATTACTGGTGGAGGCGGATGAAGAGGGACATTGTGGAGTATGTTACTAGGTGTCTTAATGTCCAACATGTTAAGTATGAGTACCAGAGTCCAGGAGGCCTAGTTGAGCAGATGCCCATTCTTGAGTGGAAGTGGGAGCGCATCACTATGGACTTCGTGGTTGGGTTGCCTTGGACTTTGCAGAAGGTTGCTGCAGTTTGGGACATTGTGGATAAATTGACCAAATCGGCTCATTTCATTCCAGTGGCTACTACTTATACTTCTGAGAGGTTGGCCCAGATCTACATTCACGAGATTGTTTGATTGCACGGTGTGCCGGTGTCCATTATATCAGATCGAGGTCCTCAGCTCACCTCGCATTTCTAGAGAGCATTGCACAGTGAGATGGGCACCCAGATAGATCTCAGCACAGAATTTCACCCTCAGACTGATGGTCAGTCGGAGCGGACAATTCAGATATTGGAGGACATACTCAGGGCATGTGTGATTGACTTTGGAGGTCAGTGGGACCAGTTCTTGCCTTTGGCCGAGATTGCTTATAATAACAGTTATCAGTCCAGCATCGAGATGCCCCCATTTGAGGCTTCGTATGGTCGGCGATGTTGTTCTCCTATCAGGTGGTTTAAGCCTAGCGAGACTATGTTATATGGCACCGACCTGGTGAGAGACGCTTTGGAGAAAGTGAAGTTGATTCAGGAGAGCCTCCGCACAGCACAGTCTAGCCAGAAGAGTTACACGGATCAGAAGGCCCGTAGTGTGTCATTTATGGAGGGAGATAAGGTTCTGTTGAAAGTCTCGCCGATGAAGGGTATTATAAGGTTCGGGAAGAAGGGAAAGATGAGCCCGAGGTTTATATGTCCTTTCGAAGTATTGAGGCGAGTTGGAGGGGTTGCTTATGAGCTTGATTTACCTCCCAGTTTATCAGGAGTTCATTCGGTCTTTCATGTATCCATGATCTGGAGGTACCATGCTGAATTCTCTCGCGTGGTTGATTTCAGCACTATTCAGTTGGATGAGAAGTTGGGCTACGAGGAGGATCCAATTGCTATTATTGACAGGGATTATCCCAACTTGAGATCCAAGAGAGTTTCTCCGTAAAGGTCCAGTGGAGGGGCCAACCGAGGAGGCGATCTGGGAGTCCGAGGACGACATGCGGAGCAAATATCCACATTTATTCAGCACTTCAGGTAAGAGGTGGAGAATGTAACGACCCGACGGGTCGTTTTGCTTATCAGGACCACGTTCCCCTAAATGAGACTTCCCGTAGCGGCTTATTATGATTTATGACTTACGGGGACGGGTGGTTCGGGATTCGGAAGCGTTTAGAGTGGTATAGGAACACTTGGTTCCTTAAGGTTGTCCTTTAAGGCCAAAGTTTGACTTCGGTCAACATTTTGAGTAAACAACCTCGAAATCGAGTTTCGACGATTCCGGTAGCTTCGTATGATGATTTCGGACTTGGGCATATGTTCGAGATGACTTCGTATGATGATTTCCTTAAGTTTAAAATTTGGGTTGGAACGTGTTTTGTGTTATCGAGGTCCAAAGGGAATTTCGATACAGGGAATAGTTCTGTTATGTCATTTATGACTTGCTTGCAAAATTTTGTGTCATTCTGAGTAGTATAGGACGGTTCAGGGCATTGAAAGTGAATTCAAGAACTTTAAGTTCAAAGTTTGATTCGATTTGGTTTTAGGGTCGAATTCTTAGTTTCGTTGTTGTTTTTCACGTTCCAAAAATTCGAGTGAGTCCCTATCATGAACAAAGACCTGCCAGTGCCTTTGGACGGGGTCCCGAGGGGCTCGGGTGAGTCTCGTACCCCTCGGAGTTAAATTCAAAACACTAGATTTTCACTGACTATTTTCCTTCAGTGCGATCGCATAAAAGGAGTTGGCAGGGTGTGCGAAAATTCCCTATGCGATCGCATGGGCTTGTCTGCGTTTGCACATGGGTTATTTGTGGCCTGGCCCAGTTTATTCTCTGCGTTCGCACCCCCCTCTCCCGCAATCGCATAGTCCTGGACCAATTACTCTCCGCGATCGCAAGTCCCCTTGTGCGATCGCACAGTAGACTTTCAGGGGGTCCTGGGCGTTGACTTCTGCGATTGCACTGCCCCAGCTGCGATCGCACACAAGGGGCAGCTGGGCCGTGTTTGTTTTAAACGAGTCTTAGTCCCATTTTAGCCATTTTTCTTCACTTGTGGCATTTTTGGGAGCTTTCAAAGAAGAGATTTCACCTAGAAACTGAGAGGTAAGTGATTCCTATTATAATTTAAGTTGAATACTTGAATTTTTATGTAGATTAACACACTAATTAGTGGAAAATCATGGGTTAGAGTGAAAAACCTAGGTTTTATGAAAAATGGGAGAATTTCCAAGAAATTTTCTATGGGATCACATAAAAACTTTATATTAATGATCCTTAGGCTATGGGTAATTGATTCCTTCAAAAATTTCCGGAATCCGAGCATGTGGGCCCGGGGGTATATTTTTAGATTTTTCAAGTAAGATGAAATAACTAAGTAAATAGGAGAATTCCATAATTTTGAGCATAAATTGATATATTTGTATAACATTTGGCTAGTTTCGAGTCCTTGGGTGACGAGTTTGGAATTTTTGAGCGCGTTCTTGACCCAGAGAGTATGTTCGACACAAGGTGAGTCTCCTTTCTAACCTTGTAAGAGGGAATTGTTCGCGTAGGTGATTATAAATGGTTGTTTGTCCTTATTTGCGCACGAAGTGACGAAAGCCTGTGCGTAGCTACTATTATGACTTGCCGGGTAGTTTAGGACTCACAAACATGCTTTATGTTTATATCAGTGATCTTGCATATGGTCTAAGTAATCTAATATCCTCAAATCTCTCATGTGAAGGCCTAAGAAGTTATGCTTTGAATTTTACATTATTAAATTCTTACCCTTTTAGTATGTTCCCTGCTAAATTATCTGGAATCTCCTGCTAATTAGTATTTATACAGGAACCCGAGTCGCATGAAGGATTCGCGAGCGGGGTAATCCTAGTGTTATATTAACCCAAGTCGCATGAATGATTCGCGAGCGGGGTAGTCTTAGTATTATCTTAACCGTGTCGCATGTTCGATTTCGCGAGCAGGGCAGATAGATGCATCTATGGTTTGGTCCATTCGACCCTTGCAGTGCACATTTACTTTTCACGTCGTAACAGCTATACGTTCATAGCCTGTTATATGTTTTGTAATTTATGAGAAGCCCTGTAATTGTAGCTGTTGGTTTTATGAAAGAAATAAGGTTAAGAAGCTTGTATTCCATGGAAAGGGATGGCGTGAGGGTACTAGAGAATGTTATCTGATGCTCATTTCCTTATTACTGTTCATTAATTTTATTACTGATTAGCCTATATTCATTTCATATTGTCTGACCCTAGTAGGTATCACGTCGACCTATCGTCAATACTTCTTCGAGGTTAGTCGGGATACTCACTGGGTACATATCTGTTTATGTACTCATGCTACGCTTCTGTATTTAATTGTACAGGTTCTGAGGCCGGTGCATCTGGTTACCCGACCGGAGCTTGATCCTGAGAGTATATTCTGGACCTGACTTCACGGTGAGCTGCTTCCCTTGGCGATTCTCAGCAACACTATGGAGTTATCTTTTGTGTATTTCTGTCTACTTCTTCATACAGTAGAATTTATTTCATCTTTTGTATATTCTACTAATTCTCTTGTAGAGTTGTGACACTAGTTCCTGGCATACACATAGTAGACTTTAAAATTTTGGAACTGTATATGTTGGTTCAGGATCCTTGTGGGTACATTTACTTAATTTGGCTAATTTATTCGCTTCCACTTAAACGTTTTAAGATTAAAATTTGGTAAGTGTGGGGATATTTTATCAAATAAGGAAATTTCACTAGTAAAAAAATTGTTGGCTTGCCTGACCCCGGTGTTGGGCGCCATCACGACCTGAGTTAGGATTTTGGGTAGTGACAGAGCCTAATTCTGGGGTTCGGTCACACCAAACTAAAAATCCACATTTCCCCAACATTCAAAAATAGTGGGGCATGATTTTTTTTTAAATGGTTGTTCCATCAAAATGGTTCCAAAAGTTGTAATTCAGTAGAATAGCTCCTTTTACCTTTCCCTACTAAGACATTCTGATCAACTTTCGAGAATGCTAAGTCAGTATACTACGGGTGATGCCTCGGCCATTGTAAATCGAGAAAAATAAATGAGAAAGTGTTATTGATGAAAACCCTCATGGGCATTATAAGGCAATGGTGAGTTGAGAGAAAGACAAATGAGAGA
>MDKI01150216.1:0-56932 GCA_005239505.1 Nicotiana paniculata
TGTGTTTTAGGAGTCTATTTATAAGTTTAGGGTGAACCCTAACCGTGTAGGAGACTTCTATTTGAATTGGAAAACACTTAAACCCGTCAAAACTCGATTTCTGGTCGACTGGGGGCCCTGGCATTTGGACCCAAACGCCTGGATAATGCCAGGCTAGGGCTGGCATTTCAGCCCTAGCCTGGCTAACGCTAGGGTAGGGCTGGCGTTTCATCCCTAACGCCTGGCAAACGCCAGGTAGGGTCAATGTGTTTGGCTCTGTCGCCCGGCTATCGCCCGGGTGTCTCCTTTCGCGTATCTTTCGACGTATTTGCATCTCTTTAGCTCCGTTTCCATTTCCACTTCACCTACACATGAAATAAACTCCATTAAGAACATAACAAGTGTATTTTTATCATTAATGCGCATAAAATGTAAGGTATATCACATGTTAAACTATGCAATTTAGTCTCGCATCAAGACCCCTCCGCACTCTGGCGACCACTCAAAGCATAGAAGCGACTGGGTCCACCTCTACCTCGTACTCCACCCCTAACTGCACAATGCCCTGCTGGATTTGGAGGACACACTAAAGATGCGGCGACTGAAGAACCGGACGGCTGAGCAAAACCACTACCCATGCCCTGACTGGGCGCACAGAAGTCCCGCCGAATATGACCTCTCACCCCACACCCGTAGCATACCGGGATATCCAGGTAACAAGGCTTGGTATTGAACCTCCCACACTTAGGGCATGGAGCCCTCCTCTGCTGCTGGAACCTCCATCCTGGACGACCGCACTGATGGGGCCTCCTAGTGTCTGCTCCTGGTCCCCAGCGACTGCTCTGCTGATAATGGTGAACTGATGGCAGTGCACTGGATGAGGACTGGGCATAAGACTGGGATGACCCTGATAGTCCTCTCCCCTGAACTGGTCTCTCTCACGGTCCCTGCTAATACTCCCCCTCTCCGACCTTATCTTCAATTTTCTAGCCTCTGTGGCCTAGGAAAATCCCACAATCTTACCATAATTTATGTCTAAGTGCAAGGCAGCTGTGGCGGCTTCATTCACAACCAAGGGACTGAGGCCCTGAACAGACCGTTGAACTCTGGCATCCATGGTCGATACCAACTGAGGAGCGTACTTGGACAATCTCATGAACTCCATGTGTTACTCCCCCACACTCATATTACCTTGCTTGAGAACCTCAAACTCCGTAGCAAGGGCTTCCATAGTCTCGGCATGAAAGAAGTGATCAATGAAAGCATCAACGAACTCATCCCATCTCACCGGAGGACTTCCCTCCCCACAGAAATTCTCCCACATCTCGAACCATGAATACGCTGCTCCCCTCAGCCTGTAAGATGCTAACTCAATCCCCTCTATCTCTATAGCCTTCATAACCCGAAGCGTCTTGCACATCTCATCTAGAAGATCCTGCGGATCGGCCTCTAGATCAATGTCTGAGAACTCTGGAGGGGCCAACCGCAGAAATGGGTTGACTCTGGAACCGGCGGAATCTCCCTGTCTGCTAGAGGGCGCAGGGGCAGCATGAGATCTTTGGGCCTGAGCGGCCACTAACTGAGTCAACATATGAATAGCTCCCCTGAGGTTCCCATCGGAAGTGTCGGGACCTGAAGCTGGAACCAAAGAAGGATCAGGGATACCAACGGAAGGGGTTGCAGCACACTGCGCCACAGCAGGAATAGGAACACTCTGGTCTGGAACAGAAAGGCCAGGTGGATTCAAGGTCGGGGATTCGCTCTCACCCGCACCATCGGGTACATAATTCACAGCCACGTTTGGGGTGGCATTGGCCTCTAGGCCGAGTCGAGCTCTCTTCTTTGGTGCGATTACTAAAATTTAGTAACAATGCACGAGTTAGACAAGGATATTTTCACATTCCACTTCACCGCACGATATAGAACAACAATGAAAAGGGTGTTTCCTAAATGTCCATGTAGCCCCCTAATTATAAATGTGGTCGACAACACACCGATAAGAAGGGATCTACTAGACACGGCTCCGAGACATCCTAGGATACTTTTGAAACCTTAGGCTCTTATACCAAGTTTGTCATGCCCCAAAATCGAGGGACGAGATCGGCGCCTAACCGAATGAACCCGGTCAAGCGAACCTGATTTGCCCTTCCTATCCCACGCGTTACCCCGTGATTTCAATATACGTTATTCATGTGAAATAACCATTTATAACTTAAGCATAAACTTACAACTTGAATTCATTTCTATTTTTTATCATTACCAACATATGATACCAAATACTTACAGAATACATACAACATTTGGCAATGTGGATCACCATTCGGAACCGTACCATTACTTACCCAAAATACATATGTACACTACCCACACTGTGTCTACGGAGCCTCTATTATTACAAAATATTTATATATAATACTTGGCGGCAACAAGGCCCTGGCTATACCTTACAGTACACCATAAACTCAAAATAAGGCGACATGAGCGACACGTGGCCCCGGGAGGAAGTGGGGCTCACCAGAACAGCTGACGGAAAGGAGAGGAGGCACTACTGACGGTGGGCTGAAACACCTACTGTAGAACTACCTACATTCATATAAAAAAATGTAGTACCCCCGGCAAAAGGGATGTTAGTACTGTCGAATAGGACTAGTATGTGTGAACAAACTTTATCTCAAGTACAATCAAACAATACACAAGTAAGAAACAGTACTAGAACCAATCAATCAATGCACGTGGAAAGAAGCAACCGGAATCAACAAATTTCACAATCTCTCATTTTCCCCTTTCAACATCACCATATTCAAAAGTTGCATAGATTTTCATTTCAATAGTGATAATGATCACATTCCATCCTTATTACCTCGGCCACTCTTATTACCTCAAAACCCATCATCCTTATTAGTTCGTGTTGCAGCGTGCAACCTCATACCACTTGACAATCATATTTCGTAACAACAACCACAAACAATCAAATCACAAGAATTCTTCCTTTCAAGGAACACAAGTTCATATCAACAATTCGCTATTTGAGCTCAAGGCACAATGACTCTCACCAAGCAGTAATTCATGTACACGGTGTTGCCATAATCGTTCAAATCATTTACATCATTTCATAATACCCCTTTTCACTACTTACCACGCACGATTTTTAGCCATCATATAAATTCCCACACTTGGGCACATTAACATTCTTTCATTCATTAACACATACTTTCATATTGTACCCTCGAGCTTTTACGAGCTTTGCACATAATAAGATAGGCAAATCAAAACACTTTTCATAATATTATATAGCACGGTAGTATGACAATCAACTAGGACAATCAGAGAATAGAATCTTACGTCTCAACACATTTGGAACAACCAATTCACATATTTTCAAACAAGATACATATGCCATATGCTCGGACCCAACAAGAGGATTATACAAAGGTTAAAGTTAGTCATACATACCTGGAGTCGAAATCCCCTTTTAACTTTTACTCACAAATCACCGAACCAACTAATACCGTCAATCTAGTTCACAATTAAACATATTCAACTCAGAATTGGAAATTATGCATAAAATTTGAACTCTCTTAGGCATTTTATCGAATGCTATGTGACCCCTTAGATTGCCAACCCCTTCTTTATGGATTTTCACTCCAACCCACTTCGTCTTACTAGATCATAGACATTAATGATCATGCATGCAAGGTATCAACTTATATTTTCAAGGATCAATTCATGAGAGTCCTTTTTTTTTAAAACCTGAAAACTAATGGAAAGGGGTTGGGGATTCTTACCTGTTAATATGAAGAAGAAGATGATTACTCAAAATTTCCAGGCCTGAGTGACTTTGAAAATACAATTGATAAAGATGAAGCTTTCTCTCTCAAGAACTGTGATGACCCAAAATGTCATCCCGTATTTTTTTTCTAGCTAATTCTATGTTTTGAGGTTGTAAAAACCTCCTTCCATCTTAACTCGATTTGTGTGCATAGCCCGGGAGTGAAGCTGGGAATCCTTTATGTGAAAAATTGAGAAAAATGATAATTTTCTAATAGAAATTTGAATAAAGTTGACTTCGGTCAATATTTTTGGTAAACGGACCCAGACCTATGATTTGACGGTCCCGTAGGGTCCGTAGAAAAATATGGGACCTGGGCGTATGCCCGGAATCGAATTCTGAGGTCCCAAGCCCGAGAAATGAATTTTTAAAGTAAATTATTTTCTGAAAATAAGAAAGACTTTTGAAAATGAACCTTGATGTGAAATATGTGTGACCGGGCCCGTATTATGATTCCGGAGCCCGAAACAGGGTTAATATATGTTGTATGACTTATCTGTGAAATTTGGTGTAATTCCGAGTTGTATAGGTCAGTTCGGCACATTGTTAGTGAAGTCTAGAAAACTTAAAGTTCCTAAGTTTGGTTTTTGGGGTTTGGGGGTGTTATTTTGAGTTTTAGCGTTGTTTTGGGTGTTCCAAAGGCTCGAGCGAGTCTGTATTATGATTTGGGACTCGTTGGTATATTTGGACTAGGGCTCGGGTGGGCCCAGGTGCCTTTCGGGCACCTAATGGGGTTAAAAACCAGCAAGACATAGCTGCTGGTGCACCTGTTCTGGTGTGACCGCAGGTACGGTGGCCCTAGTCGCAGGTGCGGGACCGCTCCTGCGGTCCCCAGCATCGCAGGTGCGATCACCCAATGGCCTGGCCAATTATCGCAGGTGCGGAATATGCTCCATAGGAGCGGAGCCGCAGGTGCGGTCTTCACTCTGTAGGTGCGGACCCAGGCTCCCCAGCCCATTTCCGCAGTTGCGAGATTTTTCTCGCAGGCGCGAGACCGCAGGTGTGGTCCCCGAGCCGCAAGTGCGGAATCACTGTGCAGGCAGTGTGTTTTATTTACGGGTTTTAAACCCATTTTTCTCATTTTCTTTCTTCTTCCTTGGGTGATTTTACTCCATTGTTAAGGGCTAACGACCTGGTCTTCTAAGGTAAGTGAACTCTGCTCAAAAATTAGCTTCATGCATGGATTCTAGCTTAATCAACTACATAAATTAGTTCCTAAATCAAGAATTTGGGCAGTAACCTACAATTGGCCATGAAATCAAGTAAGAATTGTATATTAATGATCCTTAGGCTTTGGGTGAGTGTTCCCTTCGAGAATTATTGGAATCCGAGCGAGTCGAATTTTTGTGTTTTTGGAAGAATGCTAAGAAATGGGTAATTAGGCTATGGGATCAGTTTATTGAGTCGTTATTGATATACTTAAGTTAATTTTGTCTAGATATTGTTGTTCCGGAGTTGAATTCGAGAGGGAAAGCAGTGCTAGAGGCTTGATTGGATTCTTGGGAATTTAGGTAAGTTTCTTGCCTAACCTTGTGTGGGGGAACTACCCCTTAGGATTGAGTCTTCCTTGTTGATTATAGTCCGAGTATGCGAGGTGACGAGTGTGTACTCGTATTTATTTGAAATTAGATTGCCCTTTTAGGATTCGTAGATTCTTATATTACTTGTGTATGATTTGTAATTGTTACACTTGAATCCTTGGTTGTCAATTTCATTCCTTCCTGTTTAAATTAGAATTACTTGTTCTTGGATTCTACGTTGGCTATTTGACTTTACCTGACTTAATTGAATATTCTACTTCTCTTATCATCATGCTATATTTTCTTCCTAGCTTGCTTACTTGACTATAATTAGTGTCATCTAGCCTTATAGTTGACTAGCCGTAGTTGGAACATCTATTCTTGGAGTCAAGCATGCCCGTGAGTCTTACATTGTGATTTATATAACTATTCCCTTAAGTGCCACTTACCTCTAATTGTTAGAAATTTATGTTATTGGTATTTCCTTGATGTTACCTATTATTGGGCCTTTTGTTGGGGCTGAGTATTATTCCGTGAAGTTAACCGTTTAGGTGAGATTGGTTATAGTTGTTCCCTTTGTCGGGATGTTATGGTTCCTGTTACTGTTTATGATGTTAATGATATTGTTTGTACTGTCGAATCCCTTTTCGGGATGTTGTGGTTTTATTACGGGTTATGCTGTTAATGATATTGTTTGTCTTGTTGAATCCCTTGCCGGGATGTTGTCGTTTATGGGTCATATTGTTGGTTTTTCCTTGCCAAACTGTTGTTCTTGATATTGTTTGGGCGAGGAAGAGTGTAAATCACGAAGGGTGATGCCGTGTATTGTGAGGATGAGAGTAATAAGAATGAAGGATAATGTCGTGTCGTGATTCATATTAAAATCACGAAGGTTAATGTTGTGCCGATATAGTGAGGTAAAAGCACGAAGGGTGATGTTGTTCCATGAGTTATATTAAAAGCATGAAGGTTAATGTCGTGCCGATATAGTGAGGTAAAAGCACGAAGGTTGATGTCGTTCCAGGAGTTATATTAAAAGCACGAAGGTTAATGTCGTACTAATATAGTGAGGTAAAAGCACGAAGGGTGATGTCGTGCCATGAGTTGTATTAAAAGCACGAAGGGTGATGTTTTGCATTTGTCTTCGCATTTTATTTGGTTGTTCTAAATTTGGATATTCCTACTGATCTCTTACTGCAATTATTGGCAATATTTGATTTTTGTCTTGTACGGCATGGTAATTTCTGTGTCACGAACTGAGTTCCGGTATAAATATTGAGGAGATTTTGATCAAGGAATTTTTTTGAAAAGTGTTATTGAAAAGGCAATGGTCTGAAGTGATTATACTTGAATGACTTTTACATCGAAGGTATATTTGAAAAGCACTAGTTTTGCCTAGAATGTTATTTGGAAGTCATTTATTGAGAAAGCATCTTTGGAAAGCTTTGTAGTTTGAAAGAAACTATGTTTTTACGTAATTCTGTCTATTAATTATCCTTATATCTACTTTTGGAGAAAGTATGTTTTCAAATTAAACTCTTCCATACTAAAATAATTTTTATTTGCTAAAGTTTTCATATGAACTGTTGTTTAAAGATTTCATTCAATTATGGATTTTAATGGCTAAGGCCCGATGTGAATAAACCAACGTGGTGTTGAGTTATCGATGTCCTCTATTGTATTGTGTTTCCTTTCGATTCGGCTTGTTTTGCTGTCCATTTTTCTGTGTACTTTTGTGTTGTTTCGTGATTGGTTTCTGTAATTTCCTTCCGCTTTATATTGTCATTGTGGTGGATTATCATGAGAAGTGTTAGATAGATGTGATGTTCGGTCTTTTCTATATTCATGATATCTTTTTTGTAGACCAGTGGTGTCTTGACTAGTCCTCGTCACTACTCCACCGAGGTTAGTCTATATACTTACTGGGCACCGCCATGGTGTGCTCATACTACACTTATGCACATTTTTGCGTGCAGATACAAGTATATATTGTAGTAGTTGTGTGGATGGTTGCCGAGGAGACTCAAGGTAACCTGTTGTTGCGTTCGCAGGGGTCAGAGTCACCTTCTTTGTATTTATTATTCATACATTGTTGTATCTATTTCCAAACAGTTGTACTTAGAAGTTGTAGAAGATTCGTAGAGCGTATGACTTGTACTACCGGTTTTGGGAATGTTTGTACATTCTGTTGAGATTTTATATCGAGACTGCTAGCCTTCTTTTATTATATTTGTTATTAAGTAACTGTTAGGCTTACCTAGTCTCTAAGACTAGGTGCTATCACGATACCCAACAGGAGGGGGAGAGGGGGATTTTGGGTCGTGACAAGTTGGTATTAGACCTATAGGTTCATAGGTGCTATGAGTCATAAGCGAGTTTAGTAGAGTCTTTCGGATCGGTACGGAGACGTCTGTACTTATCTTCGAGAGGCTACGGAACTATTAGGGCAATTTCACTCCCTTCATTCCTATCGTGCATGTTTATAGATCTTGAAGTTTGAATTTATCTTTCCATTCTCTCATCGATGGTGAGGACACGAGCAGCGGTTCTTGATGATGTTAACCCTGAGCAAGTGTCGCAAGGGTCAGAGACAGAGGCCAAGGAGGAGCATGTGCCACAGTTAAAGATGCCATCAGAGCAGCCGTTGAGGAGTCTCCAGTAGTTCTAATTGGGGAACAGGTACTGGGGGTGCCTGTTGCTACCCCGGACTTCAGGAGACCTGAGTGCAGTTTTGAGTATAAGTTGTACATTGACTCAGGCAGGATTGATTCTAGTGCACCGGTTGCTTCAAAGATCAAGGGAGGAGTTCAGGCTCCCACCGTCTACACTCCAGAGCTGCGAGATCACATTGGTCAGGTTCCAGTTGTTATGACAGCACGACATCTGGTTTACGTTCAGCCATGGTCAGGTTAGCAGCATCGGATGGAGAATACCTTGGAATTGAGGGGTACTGGAAGTACCACCCTTCTATCTTTCAGTGGATTTGCGGAAGATAATGCCCAGGGTTTCCTGGAGGAGTGTCATTATGTCCTTCGTACTTCGGGTACTGTTGAGACTAGCAGGATTGCTTTTGTCACATCTCATGTTCAGAATAGTGGATTGATCAGTGATGACAGCATATGAGTTGGGGTGACCTGGCCGAGTTAGCTTCACTAGCATGGATTCAGTCTTTCGGAGATAATGAGAGGGAGGTTGCACCTTATTTCCTTGGAATGTATGGCGCGCGGAGTTTGAGCAGTTGCGTCAGGGCGATGTGTCACTATGGGAGCAAGCCGTTAGATTCAGTGAGTGGGCCAGACTTTCCCTTCTCTTGGTTGCTTCAATTGGAAGATGAGTCCGTAGAGTCATTTGGGAGATTCAGGCATGATATTCGGTTTAGCGGGACTCGAGAGTTAGCGTACAATGCCTCGTTTCAGCAGGTAAGAGGGATCGCTCGTTGGTTAGAGAGCATGTGGGAACGGGAGCGAGAGGACAGACAGATCAGGGGGAGAGTTTAGGGAGGGAATGAGGCCTCGTAGATCGGAGAAATTTACTGGTCCGTATCATAGAGGCAAGGTACGACACGGTAAAGTCTTTGGAGGTCAACCAGTTCAGTTTGCATTACCAGCTTTGCATGGGATTTCAGGCACTCATGGGTCTCAGAGGGTTCGTATTGTGTGATTTCCACGGCTATGTCGGCGACGAGATTGTTTTTAGTGTGGAGATATTAGCCACAGGGTGAGAGATTATTCCAGGGTTTAGGTAGGTGTGTGGTAGCAGGGTATTCAGGTGAGTAGAGGGCGCCTAAGAGGGGGAGACCCGACCCATTGTTGTGTTTCATATAGTAAAATAGAGGCTGTTGTGCCAAATATCACCACCCAGATGTGTTTAGATGTATTGCAGAGGGTCACCAATTGTATTTCATTATAGCTATGCTGGTCGGGACGGGTTCCCTTAGTTGTTGTTTCATTTATGAGTGAGTTCCATGTTTGCACCCCATTTTGTGCTTGCTCCTGTTGGGAGATTCTGGGTAGTAGCCCGTGTCTATCGTTGTTTTATTCATTCTTGATAGTAGTGAAACTGGCAGTGAGTCCTTGTTGTTCTTCGTGGTAAGCTTTACATGATTTCCCTGAGTACTTTGTTTACGAGTTGTGATTTGATACTCCATCAAGATGTGAGTTCAGTTAGCGTTATGATTTTGTCAGCTGAGATAAATTAGTGGAGGAACTTCAATTGGTGTGATACATTTTTTGTATGTGATTCAGAGTTGAGGATGAGGTCCTTGTGATATTTGTGATTTGATATATTTAGACCAGGCTGAGTACCGTGGTGGAATTTTTATCAGGATGGAATTCTTGTGGTTTGTTCATATGCTTTGTTTATTCCTTGTTATATTGCTTTTGGTAAGTCGGTATTCATAGAGAGTTGTGCCTATGGGTTTGTTTGATAGTTCCTTTATATGTTTCGATTTTCATATTCAGTCATTTTGTTATATGTTTCTTTAGTTTAGTTTGCGGGATGTGTGTCCGGTGGTGTCAGTTGTGGCTGGTGACTCGGGTGTTTAATAATTAAGTCTTCGTGTTCATTGCATCATTATTAGTGTTATGGGGTTTGGAAACAGAGTTCTTTCAGACGTGGGGCTAATTTGCCAATGTCGAGTTGATTGCGGACAGTTATTGTGATCAAATATGAGCCTTTGTGTGACGTACTATGTTGTGTGGTCATGCCTTGCGGGTGTAGTCATGATTTGATGTAGCTGATTGAGGCTAATGTCGGATATGGATTTGGAATCGGGTCTTTTGTAAATGAGTAGAGGGTGAAAAGTAGAGGTATGAGGCTTATCAGTGGTGATGTGAAGGCTATATTGCAGTGTGATGGTTTCATCAGGCTTTCGCGGGTTGGGGTGACGTGGGATCACCCGCGGGTATGTGTTAAAAGTGTACAATCAGTGATTGGAAAAGTTCAAGATAAATCCTGGCACGTTCGAGGACGAACGTTCGTTTAAGAGGGGGAGGATGTGATGACCCAAAAGGTCATCCCGCAGTTTTGCTAGCTAATTCTATATTCCGAGGTTGTAAAAACATCCTTCCATCTCACCTCAATTCGCGTACGCAGCCCGGGCGTGTAGTCGGGAAGCCTTTATGTGAAAAATTGAGAAAAATGATAACTTTGTATTAGAAATTTGAATAAAGTTAACTTCGGTCAACGTTTTTGGTAAACAGAACCGGACCCGTGATTTGACGATACCGGAGGGTCTGTAGGAAAATATGGGACCTGGGCGTATGCCCCGAATCGAATTCCGAGGTTTCAAGCCTGGGAAATAAATTTCTAAAGAAAATTGTTTTCTGAAAATAAGAAAGACTTTTGAAAGTGAACCTTGATGTGAAATCTGTGTTACCGGGCCTGTATTATGGTTCCGGAGCCCGGAACAGGTTTAATATATGTTGTGTGAGTTATCTGTGAAATTTGGTGTCATTCCGATTTGTATAGGTCAATTCTGCACATTGTTAGCGAAGTCTAGAAAACTTAAAGTTCCTAAGTTTGGTTCTTGGGGTTTGGGGTGTGATTTTGAGTTTTAGGCATTGTTTTTGGTGTTCCAAAGGCTCGAGCAAGTCCGTATTATGATTTGGGACTCGTTGGTATATTTGGACTAGGGCTCGGGTGGGCCTTGGTGCCTTTCGGGCACCTAACGGGGCCAAAAACCAGCAAGACATAGCTGCTGGTGCACCTGTTATGGTGTGACCGCAGGTGCGGTTGCCGAGTCGCAGGTGCGGGACCGCTCCTGTGGTCCCCAGCATCGCAGGTGCGATCACCCAACCGTACACTCATATTTGTAGTGCCCAGTCTTACCACACAATGGGTGTAGATTTTATTCTCAGAAAGAGTGAGATACTTGTTTTTGGGATCCCACTTGGGCAATTGACTTCCAAAGCCAATCCCTCTCCTATTGCTACTATGATTCTCTTGAAGCCATATCAGGGCATCAGAGGATTTATTCCATTTTCATGTTCGATCTAATTCATGTTTGACTTTGCCAAGTTCTTCACTAAGAGTTCTTATCTGTTCATCCGTGGCATACATCTTATCTTTTAGTTTTCCCATGTTTTCTTCTAACATGATAAGAGAATAATCAAAAACCTTTTTACTGGATCCTAGATTTAGCTTTAAGTTTTCAGATTTTAGTTCTAGAATCTCAGTTTCAAGTGGATGAACCTGGTTCAACAAGTCAGTGTTTTTCTTTTCAGATTCACTGACTCTGATTTCCAGGTTCATGCACTTTGCTTTTAGCATTGCACATTCTTTAGATAGTTGATCCTTCTCTTTGGTTGTTTCCTCAGAATCATCTATGAAATCAAGTAGCAACTCAGAGAGTTTTTCCTTAGATAGGAACTTTACTTTGTTTTTAAGATGGGAGATACTTACCTCTGGTTCTTCATGTGATTCCTTGTTAGATTCTCCAATTTCCATTAGCGCCTGATCTTCAATCTCTCCATCTTCTGATTCTTCATCTGAACTTCCCCCCAAGCAGCAACTATATCCTTTGTTGTGGTTTTCTTGGGTTGGACATGTTCCTTCTTCCTGTTCCTTTTCTCATATCTCTCTTTTTTTCCATTCCCACTGAGGACAACTTTTGATGAGATGGTCAGTCTTACCACATTTATAGCATCCCTCGTTGGTTGGCCTTTCTGGAGTTTTTGCTTTGTTGTAGTTTCCTCCTCTAGAGATACCCTTCTTCCTCATGAGAAAGTTTCTGAATTCTTTGGTTATCATGGCCATCTCATCATCTTCCATATCTGCTCCCCCAGTGATTCTTAGTTCTAGACTCCTCTCCTTCTTTGGACCATCCATCTTCATTGTCTGCCTTCTCAGTTCATAGGCAGTGAGGTTTCCAATCAGCTCATCCAATCTCAGGGTTGCCATATTTTTTGATTCCTGGATAAGAGTGATTTTTCTTTCCCAAGAAATAGGCAAGACCCTTATTAGGATCTTCTCAACCTTATCCTCTTCAAGAATGACTCTTCCAAGAGACTTCAGTTCATTAGTCAAGGTTGTGAACCTTGTGTACATCTCTTGGATAGTCTCTCCTTCTTTCATAGCGAAGTTTTCATACTGAGAGTATAGTAGAGTACCTCTTCACCTTTTTACCTGAGGTGTTACTTCATGGGCTACTTGCAAGGTATCCCAAATCTCTTTGGATGTGGTGTAGCTTTGGATTCTGCTGTACTCATCTGGACCTAGTCCACACACTAGCCACTTTTTGGCCTTTGCATTCTTCTCCCATTTCTTCATATCCTCAGCACTGCAATCAGCTCTAGTCTTTGGTATATCTATACCTTCAGCACTCTTCATCATGGTAGCTAGAGGAACATCAGTGACTATGTCCCAGAGTTCATAGTCTTCTCCAATTAGGTGGTCCTTCATCCTGTTTTTCCACCAAAAATAATACTAGCCATTGAAGAGTGGTAGCCTTGCAGTTGATTGACCTTCCCAATTTCCAGGTGATGCACTCATCTTGATCTTCTCCAAGGTGTGGGCCTTTCAAGGATAACCTGCTCTGACACCAATTGATGTTTTAGACGTCAATACCACACAAGAAGATAAGTTATTTTGTGTGATACCCAATTTTTGAGTGTTGTCTCAATAGAAGAACCTGGTTCTTCTTGATGTACTTACTTCTAATGTTGCGGAATATTAAAAGTAGTAAAGTAAAAACACAAAGATTTTTACATGGAAAACACCTGGCTCAAAAGGTGAAAAAACCACGACCTACTGCTCAGTAAGATTTTCTCAAACTCTTCACTAAAAAATCTTAGCCAAACAGACTTACAAAATAAACTCTTTTGTAATCCTAGGACTAACTCTAATCCCTTTGTAGTAACTCGCCCCTAGATAATTTCTACAAGCCTCAAGTTAACTCTAACTTGAACAATGCGTACCTATTACAATTGCTTCTATGGAAGCTAAAGATACAATATTAATACTCCTACTACAATCAACTAGACTCTATAATTAGTCAGATGGAACTGGTTCTTCTAGTTGAACGGTAGCCTTTTAATTGCACAATGACTCTGCTAGCAACTTAACTCTGGGAACTTTGCTTTCAGACTTTTGATTCACTTTGTGCGTATAGAATTCCAGCAGAAATACATCAAGTATTTATAGAGTCAGTTGAGCTTGTCGTCCAATTCTAGTCCAACTCTACCTGGGTGAACAAATTCGTACCAAACTCAACTTCCTTTCTTTTGTTACTTTCCTTGCTGAATTCGACTTCAATCTTCTCATCAATTTGCAACGTTTTTGCATTAGGAGACAATCTCTTGGTTCATTGATATTTCACATTCACAAATATCTCCTATGCATATACGGTTCATCTACCAGCTATTCAGTTCTAGATGTGTGCTCTGATGGACCTGGTTCAACTAGTTCAACTATTTGTCAATCTTCAAAACTATGCAGTGACATGGGTCAACAATTGTGATTGGAATTGAGAAATGTGAATACGAGGCGATACCTCGATTTTGATTCTTGATTATACGAGACGCTACCTCGATTTTGTTTTCATTATACACGAGGTAGTACCTCATTGTGATTCTTGTCGTTTATCTCATCTTGTAAAGTGTTATGGTGGTGATATTTCCTGTTGTTTCATTCTATTGTTATAGAAATTGTCGTTGGTACATGACCATTGTAGACCCTTTAGTTGGTTCATTTATGTTATTTTCATTATTGATTTTCGGTACTAGTTCATGCTATCATCTTGTTATGTATTAGTTGTTTCTTCACTTTCCATTACATATATGTATTACATTTTCATACTGTTTATTTATATCCTAGAATAATATTTTGGTCCTCCTTGAATAAACTTGAGCTCAAACATACAAAACCTATATCTTTTTAACTACGAAAGTTATGGTTGAAATAAGCCAACCACTACTAAAGTCTCCTAAACATATACTACTTCCTAAAATAAACACAAAATAATATTACCCCATACTTACAGCTATGCTATATCTCCCAATACCGTTCTTAGATTTTCATGCCTTTCACCAGCTAACCCACATATTAATTTCTACTAGAATTATTTTCAAAGAATCAACACGGAATAAAAAGAAAATATTTATTATTTTTTTTCCCCATCCCAGATATTTTCCCCCTTTTTGGAGCAAAAAAACTAGTTGTATAGAAAAGTACTTCTGCTTTTCTTAAAATAAAATTCTTATTTCGGTTCGGGATGTGAGATTATTTCAAAAACATAATTTGTTCCAACTATTTTCTATATTTTTTTATGAAAAGCGAGGCCCAAAAATCAAATTATAGAAACAAATAATTAACAGAGTGGTTAATACACACGCCAGAGAGAGCCATGATGCATAAAATGTCTAGTTCAACACTTAACAAAATTAGAAAAGTCATCAGAGGCTAGTTGTGAATTGTGGTATGTTAAAACAACATAGCTCTTACTAGTTTGATAATAATAAATTAATTTTATTTGAAAAGATCAGCTAAACAAAAATTTGTTCTTAGGATATCGAATGTCTCCTGCAAATGAGTCAAATGGTCCTCTGCGCACAGGCACTTAACTAGCATGTCATCAATGTAAACTTCCATAGACTTGCCTATTTGATGTTCGAACATCTTATTAACTGCGTTTTGAAATGTAGCTCCTGCATTTTTTAGCCCGAAGGGTATTACATTATAAAAATATGTACCATACTTCATGATGAACGAAGTTTTTTCCTGGTCCTCAGGGTTCATTTGAATTTGATTGTACCCCGAGTAGGCGTCGATAAAATTAAGGATCTCGTGGTCGGCCGTAGCATCGATCAAACGATCGATGTTGGGAAATGGGAATGAATCTTTAGGGCATGCCTTATTCAAATCTTTGTAGTTTACACACATTCTCAGTTTATTTCCCTTTTTAGGGACTACTACTATGTTAGCTAGCCATTCGGGGTATTTTACCTCCCTAATGGATCCTATTTTTAGAAGTTTTGTTACCTTTATCTTTGATGAAGGCATGCTTTACCTCGGACTGAGGTCTTCTTTTTGGCTTTACCGGTTTGAACATAGGGTCGACACTTAGTCGATGGGTGGTTATCTCGTATGGGATCCCTGTCATATCTAAATGAGACCAAGTGAAGAAATCAATGTTATCAATAAGAAATTAAATGAGTTTTTTCCTGAGTTCGGGGGTTAATCCTATTCCCAGGTAAACCTTTTGTTCTGGGAGATGCTCGATCAATACGGCCTGCTTGAGCTCTTCGACGATGGACTTCATTGCATCTGACTCCTCGGGGACAACGAAGGCTCGAGGGGTTAGGAAATCTTCTTCTTCGTACTCGACCACCTAGTCATCGGTCACCTGTCCCTCGGGTTTAACCGAGGGTGTAGATTGTGGTTGTTATTTTGCTATCTGCTTGTCTTTTGACTTCTCTAAGGTGGAAGGCATCGATACTGGTTCCAAGTCGTGCACCACGAACATCTCCTTAGTTGCATGCTGCTCTCCATACACTATTTTTACGCCACCTTTGTTGGGAACTTCATCATTTGATGAAGGGTTGATTCCACTGTCCTCATGCTATGTATCCATGGCCTTCCAAGTAAGGCATTGTACCTCATGTCACCTTCGATGACATGAAACTTGGTGTCTTGTATTGTGCCGGCCATGTTGACTGGGAGGATGATTTCCTCCTTCATTGTTTCACTCGCCAAGTTGAATCCATTTAGGACTCGAGAGGCGGGTATGATTTGGTCGAGCAGCCCGAGCTTCTCCATGAACCTCAACCTAATTATATTGGCCGAACTACCTGGATCCACGATCACACGTTTAATTTGAACTTTATTCAAAAGGAAATAAATTACCAGTGTGTCATTATGAGGCTGAGATAAGGCCTCAATGTCTTCCTCACTGAATGTAAGAGTATCCTCGAGAATGTAGTCCCGAGTTCGCTTTTCCCTTGTGATGGATACTTTTATTCGTTTGAAAATGGGTCCCTGTGGGACGTCGACTCCTCTGATAATCATGTGAATGACATGTTGGGGCTCTTCTGGTTCACTCTTCCTATTTGCATCTCTCTACTGAAAATGGTTCTTGGCCCGGTCACTGAGAAATTCTCGAAGGTGCCCTTCGTTGAACAATCGGGCTACCTCCTCTCAAATTTTTCTATAGTCCTCGGTCCTATGACCATGAGTACCGTGATATTTGCACAGCACGTTTGGATTCCTCATGAGAAGGATCGGTATGTATGGGCTTGGGCCACCTTTTGTCTCTGATCTTGCCGATGGCTGATACAATATCTGAGGCATCGATGTTGAAGTTATTCTCTGACAATCGGGGTGCCTCCAATGGTCTCAAGTGCCTGTCAAACCCGGTTTTTCTCATGAGTCCCCGGGAATTTTTGCCTTGATCCGCCCTTCGATCATTTCGAGGTATATTATTCCTCAAAGTGCTTCTTCGGTCTTTGATATATGGTTGATATCTCTCCTTGCTCGGCCTCAACTCCCATTTTGCATTTCTTGATTCCTTTGCTTATAGCCTGCTTGGATACACTGAGCCCGAGGGGGCTCCTAATTGGTCGTCCTTGACCCTGATTTTTTATTGGTAACTGTTGTGCACATCCGCCCAAGTTATGGCGGGATACTCGATCAAATTTGTTTCAGCTGCTCTGAAGCTATTGAGCTTCGTTCATTCAATCCTTGAGTGAAGGCTTGCACGGCCCAGTCATCGGAGACTGGTGGTAATTCCATTCGCTCCATTTGAAAGCGGGATACGAACTCCCTCAGCATCTCGTCCTGTCTTTGTTTAATTTTGAAGACATCGGACTTCCTCGTAGCGACCTTAACAGCACCAGCATGTGCCTTTACAAACGAGTTTGCCAACATGGCAAATGAATCAATAGAGTTAGGGGGGAGGTTATGATAACACATCATATCCCCTTTTGACAAAGTTTCCCCAAATTTCTTCAATAGGACGGACTCGATCTCATCATCTTTCAAGTCATTCCCCTTTATACTACAAGTGTATGTGGTGATATGCTCGTTGGGATGTTTGGTCCTGTTGTATTTTAGGATGTTGGGCATCCTGAACTTCTTCAGAATGGGCTTCGAAGCCGCACTTAGTGGGAATGGTTTCTACATGAACTTCTTCAAGTCTAGTCCCTTCAAAATTGGAGGTGCGCTCGGGATCTGGTCGAACTTCGAGTTCTAGGTTTTCACTTTTTTTCATTGGACTGTATCTTCTTTTCTTCTGACTCGATCCTTTTGGTGAGGTCCTCGAGCATTTTCGTAATAGTGGGGTCAGCTCTTGACCCATTATTGCTTGATCTTTCTGGGGTTGGCTCAACTCGAGGAGCCGTTTCTGGTCCTGCTCCAATCAGAGTCTTTTTCTGACTCTATAGCTGAGCAATAGCTACTTGTTGTGCTTGCAATATTTCAAAGATTACTTGTAGGATGAATTCTTCTCGAGCTTGTGTCCTTTGTGCGTCTGGTTGGTCACTTCCGCGTACACTTCCATCAGTATCAGCACCCAAATCGACGTGCAAAGCATTGCGTGAACCTACATCGATAGGGGTTGGTTCTGGTGCTACCCCAAGGTTTTGCAATGGCACACCGGCGTCTGAGGCTGTTGCACTATTTTCTCCATGGAACCCAAGACCTTTTTTTCATGTGCTTTTGCTGAGTTAGACATATTTTTTACCTGAAATCAAAGAGTCTTGGACAAGTAAAAGTGTGAAGAATAACGTGTGTTATCAGAGACTAGCACCAAAACAATCACTATTATTTTTAGCCCCACGATGGGCGCCAAACTTTTTACCTTGAAAATGGTGCTAACAATAAAATTTGATTTGTGGTTCTAAAAATACGTGATTTATTTCAATACTAGTAGATTAGCTAGAAATGTTAAGTGTAAGTAAGGAAAATATGATAACCAAACCAGTTTTGCCAAGGAATTGGGACCTCGAGTGGACAGCTTCGGGGGTCTCGAGGTCAGTTTAGTAGTAATAAATATGAACAGTAAATGAAGAACAATAAAGTTGAGGAATATTCTTGAGCACAGTATATGAGAAATAGTAGAATGTTCTATTGCAGTGAATGATGTATGTTACAAAATGATTGGGGTCCCCTTTATATAGGAGCGCAAAACCATAATATAGTACATATCTAATTATGACAAAAATACTATTGGTATAGCTGTATAACGGCCTAGTACGGATTTGTACTATCTTTATAGATATCATCAGTCCTAACCACGTGTCCTTGGGAAATTTCTGCTTTTCCATAACCGTCATCGATTTTACACAGCTCGAGGTAGGCCGCGATGGGCCTTCGATGTTGTTCTTTCTCGAGGTATGCACTTTGGGGTCGATCTTCAGACTTTACTTCAAGCCTCTCGAGCTTGGGCTCGGAACACCATAGAGACCTCGAAATCGGGATCTTTGATAGTGACCGTATACAATAAATTAAATTTATTTGAAAAGATCAGCTAAACAAATTAGAATTCAAAGTGAAATATCTCTAAACCGAAAAATCAAGCAAAAAAAGCGAAAAAGTCAGAACCAAACAAAACTTATACGTATATTTTTGTTCAGATGAATTATTTACTAGAATAATTACAAACTAAAATTAAGAATAAGTTGAGTTTTTTTTTTTTTTTTAGTTAAAGTTACATTCTATTGATACTCAAAAACTTTATAATTTGAGACCTAGTAGCAGCTTTGATATACTAGTACCACTTTACATCATAATTTTCTATGTAATCACTATTTATAATCACTTTGTGTTTATCTATCTATATTACATCAATACAGACACTATTTCTAATCACTTCTACTATGTTTCTACATTTTGGTTCTTCATGGAATCCGATGCAGCTGTTGTAGCACTCCCTTCCATTTGTTGTTGCTCTTCCCTCTGACATGTATGTGCAATACTATTTCTCTGTATATTTGATGTTCATCATACTTGCCTTTATCAAATCTGATCCTGATTCTCTCCCTCCAAATCATTGCAACAGTAATGGCAAAAACACAACTGGTTATAGAATTTATTCCTTTTCTGCTCTTAGCTTTCTTGCATATCCATTCCAGTTCAGCTTTCCAACCTCCAGTGTTCCTCTTATGCCCCAGCCATAAACATAGTCTAGACCACAATTTCTTTGTGGTTGAGCATTCAAAGAATAAGTGGTTAAAAGATTCTAGACTATGTCCATATAATGCACAAGTTGCAGACACTTGAATACCAAATTTCAATAGTTTGTCAACTATTGCTAGTCTCTGTTGTGCTGCAAGCCAAAGTGTGAATCTATATCTCGTATGTACATTTGTATGCAGCATTAAACACTTCCATTCAACTCTGCAATACTCTGGAATCAGTTTCAAATACATCTGTTTGATCTGGAACTTTCCATTCTTGCATATTGCTTGTAATCTGTTATGTATACTCCCTTGAAGTTGCTGGTGCCCCGTGATCACATTTCTATTGTCCAGTATCTTTCTCACTACCCAAGATGATGTCTTAGGAGTAGCCATTGTTTCCAAGTCTCTTTCTCTTTATATAAAAACTATGCACCCATTGTATCCATGGACAATCCTTCTTTCTTGTTAAGATCCATAAATGTTTGATAACTGCTGCTTTGTTCCACATCTTTATGTCCAGTATGTTGAGACCTCCAACTGCTATTGGTTTACACACCTTCTCCCAAGATACTAGTGCCTTCTTTGAAATATTAGCATTGCCGGTCCATAAAAATGTTCTGCATATAGTTTCAATAACTTTCATCACCTTCTGAATAAAAACATGTGCCCAATAAGTCTGAATACCAAAAATAACAGCCTTGATCAATTGACATCTACCAGCATAAGATAGGAGCTTTGCTGACCAACAAGTAACTTTTGTTGTTATCTTCTCAATCAGAGGCAAGTATTGATAGACAACTAACTTTTTAGAGTCTAAAGGAATTCCCAAGTATTTGAAAGGGAGCTTTCCTTCGGTGAACCCCAAAGTTCCAAGTATTTCCTCTTCATCAGCTTGAGCTATCCCAGCCATACATATTGCACTTTTACTAACATTAGCCTGTAAACCAGAAGGAGATGAGAATCTGTGAAAAGCATCATTTAGGATCTTTATGGATTCAAAGTCAGCTCTACAATATATTAGTAAGTCATCAGCAAAGCATATGTGTGTGCTATTTAACTTCCTGCACTTGGGATGGAAGTTAAAATTCTCATTCTTATGCAACTGCCCTAGTTCTCTGCTCAAATATTCCATAGCAATAACAAACAAGTATGGAGACATTGGGTCTCCTTTTCTAATCCCTCTCTTTCTTTTGAAAGGCTTTGTCAAACCACCATTTAGGACCAAGGAATATGATACAGTGGTAACACAAGTCATTATCTAATGTACAAACTTAAAAGGAAACCCAAAATCAATAAGCATTTGCCTAAGAAAACTCCATTCCAAAGCATCATAAGCTTTCCGTAAATCCACCTTCATCACACATCTAGGAGATACTCCTTTTATGGAATATCCTTTGAACAATTCATGGCTAAGCAGAATATTATCAACTATGCTTCTTCCTTCAATGAATGTTGACTGAGACTGACCAATCAAACCATCAAGCACACTTTTCATCCTCCTTGTAATGACTTTGGATATAATCTTGTACAGTGTAGTACAACACGCAATGGGCCTATAATCTTTAACTATTGCTGGTGCTTTCACTTTAGGGACTAATGTAATAGTTGTTGTATTAATTATTCCAGGCAGTCTATTGGTAGAAAAAAATTCTTAACAGCTGCAAATATATCATCTTTTACTATCTCCTAGTTTCTGGTAAAGAACTCCACAAGAAATCCACCAACCCTGGAGCTTTGTCTTTAGGCATCCCTTACTGCTTCTGTGATCTCCTCCATTGTAATATTCTTAATCAAAGTTCTTTGCTGTGATGTTGTTAAGCATGACCCGTCCTTAATGATAGTTGTGTTTGCACATGGCAACTCAGTAGCACAATCTCCCATTAAAGACTGAAATACACTTATGAAATAAGTTGAGTTGGTAGGGCGCAATTAATTAAAATGGTCGAAGTCTTAGGTTTCCTAATAGGGAAAAGGATAGTTGTTGCATGAAATAACATGGCTCCTACTAGTTTGATAATCGATCAATAATAAATTTTATTTGAAAAGACTACGAGGTAAACATGCTAGAAATTCAGAATTTCCCTAAATTAAAAAACTCAAGGAAGAAAAGAGAAAAAAGGGAAATAGAACCAAACAAATTTTTTTTTTTTTTCATATTAATTAATTACTTAGCGCATTTACAAACCAAGATTTAGAAACACATTGAATAGAAATTATATCAGAAAAGTCAAAAGAACAACCTTTTCTAGTTTAGATAAATGTTGAATTAGGTAGGGAACCATGTCCTTAATTAAATGCTAGTCTTAGGTTTCCTAAAAGGGAAAAGGGTAGTTGATGCATGAAATATAAATGCATGGTTGAGGAGGTACCATTTGTAATCATCCTTGAGCCACTTTTGGTTATTCGCCTCCTGCTATATACTCACATCAGACAGTAAAAGGACAAGACGGTAACAACTTGCATGTGGATGAAATGACAAAAAAAATTTCTTTATTTATTTTTAAATAAAATCGGAAAAGATAAGTATATAATTCACAGGTTATTACATTTTTGTTGTTTATTTAGTGTTTTTATTAAAACTTATTATATTATACTTAAGAGTAATGGCAAAAGCAGGCATTTGTTTTCCTTAATTTTCTTCCATTATTTTTAAAACTGCAAAGACAACATAATGTCATTGTTTAGATAACAGAGTAACAAACAAAATTAGGCTCCATGCTATTTTTATATCCACTAAAATTCCATAAAACAGTGCTAGCCACGGTCACTTTCTGATAATTATTTACTCTTCTCATCGGCAGATCCACTCCTCTTACTGTTGTGCTTCTTGGACTTGGCCATTGGTGAAGCCGTTAGATTTTGCAGACCGGCTAAGGAGAGGCTGCTCTTTTGCACTTCATCTGGTATATTTTTTATTTCTGTTTTACGCTAGTATTTTGACACTCATATTTCGTTATTTTTAACCGCAAAGCCACCTTTACACATAACCATCTGAACCCTAAATGTTTTGCTCCAAATTAATGCAACACCTGATAAACAACAACTTCAAAAAGAGTGCATTTATTGTTGGTTAATAAAGTTGCTGGACAGAAGTAAATTTTTTTTTTTATATTGAGATGCAAAACTAGAACTAATAGTACTGAACATGCATCAAATATCCATATGAAGTTTAAATAGCCAGATAGAGACGTAACAGAAGAAATATTTGGACAAACTTATGAAAAACATTCAATATCACATTTTAACATACAAATATTTGAAAATACATTTTCACGATTCCTGGTAGTCTGCAGTATCAGAAAATTCCTCTAGTGCATTAAAAGCTAATTAGCTCTTGGCAGCTAGCTTTTCCTTGGCTTTCTGGATCTTCAAAAACTTGTTAAGTTCTTCCACCAAAATGCTTAGCACTAAACACACCACCATAAGCACGGTTCACAGGATAATCTTGACCTCTTCTACCCAGTTACATGGAACTTAGCCCTCTTCTTGGTTAAATTTGGTGGCATATATAGCTGTGCCGTTTACGGTAAGTTAGTCGTTGCACCATTTTTCACATCTCTGTAGCTTCTTTCTTTGTTTTGGGGGCTAAAGCACAAGGATCTCTGTGGTTTTACTAGTCTTAATACTAGCATGTACTGGTTTGTTAGTGTTCACATGTTGCTTATAATCTTTGATATTGCAATTCTTAGACTGTTTTAGCTTTTTCGTTTTGACTGTTTAAGAGTTTAACACTCGTAGATTCTTTGGTTGTCTCTGTAGAAAAGAATTAGTTGGATAATTGCAAATATATAACCACCGGGAAGATTTCACTTTTGTTTTGGGATATATATGTCAAACAAAGACTTGTATATTTTTCTCCCTGTCCACTAATTTATTTTCTTGGTTTCGACTGTACGTAGTTGTTGAAGCCATTTAATTTCATGGTTATATCTGCTCTAGTTTATGTGTTCTTTGCATCATTATTTCAGGATAAGTGTTCTCGCTAGTCTATTCAGATTGGGTTGATCTGCTGATTTGATAAGGTAGCTATTTATAAATTTGAGTTTGCATTGCTATCTAGCTAGTAAGATTTGAAATATTGTAGTAGTAAAAGAATATCCCATTATGTCATTCAGGTTAAGATGTTGCGCCGCACAATCAGTTGTCCAGTAGCCCATTCCGAGAGGTATAGTACTACTCTCAAAACTTGATATAGCAACCGATGTCTTTAATTTGAAACTTAGTGAAAGGACTACAAGTAGAAAGCAAGTGGAGTTTTAACAAGATGCTTTCAGGTTTGGAACCTTTGCATAACAACAAATTAAAGGACCTTTATATTTAATAACGTAACTATGTATTTTTGGGGACAATAAAGTCATCCGAGTATGCTCATATCTCCTATAAAATAAATTTCTTTAGTTGGCACCCGTTTGACCTATCTTAAGATCCATATTTGCAAAGCGTAATATATCATACCCTCCCTAAACTTGACACTTTTATTCGGTGTACTACAACAACAACAACGACAACGACAAACCCAATATGATCTCAACAGATGGGGGAGGGTAGTCTGTACGCAGACCTTATCCCTACTTAATGCAGGTAGAGAAGTTGTTTCCAATAGACCCTCGGCTCAGGAAGGGCAAGAAAGAGAAGAGGAAAGCAAGGAAGGAAGAAAGAAGGAAGAGAAAAGAAAAAGGAAGAGACAAAAGATAAGTAGTATCAAATAATAGTAACAGGGAATACAATACCTGAGGCGAACAAAACCACATAACGTA
Source organism: Nicotiana paniculata (assembly GCA_005239505.1). NCBI lineage: Eukaryota > Viridiplantae > Streptophyta > Magnoliopsida > Solanales > Solanaceae > Nicotiana > Nicotiana paniculata. The sequence continues at coordinate 24,200 of MDKI01150216.1, forward strand.
ATAAAAATCTAAGAATATGAAGGGACATGCATGCTACTAAGACTATCGGTGAACAAATAAAAATAACCCACTAACTTTCTACCTTAATCCTCGACCTTCATACCCTCCTATCAAGGGTCACGTCCTCAGTGAGCTGAAGCAGTACCATGTCCTGTCTAATCACTTATCCCCGGTACTTCTTAGGCCTACCTCGACCTCTTCTCAAACTCTCCATGACCAACCTCTCACACCTCCTGACAGGAGTATCAATGCTTCTTCTCTTAACATGTCCGAAGTATCTCAGCCTCGACTCCCGCATCTTGTCCTCCATGGAGGCTACTCCCACTCTGTCCCGGATAGCTTCAGTCTTAATCATATCTCTCCTGGTATACCCACACTCAATCTCAATATCCTCATCTCTGATAATTTCATCTTCTGCACGTGGGCGTTTTTGACTGGCCAACACTCAGCCCCATACAGCATAGCTGGTCGAACCACCACTCGAAAAAACTTACCCTTAAGTCTAGGTGTCACATTCTTATCACATAAAACACCGGAAGCAAGACTCCACTTCATCCATCCCACTCCAATGTGATATGCGCCATCTTCGTCAATCTCCCCGTTACCCTGGATAATAGACCTGAGATACTTAAAACTCGCTCTCTTGGGGATAACTTGAGCATCAAGCTTAACCTCTACGTCTGCATCATGGGTCCTATCACTGAATTTGCACTCCAAGTATTCTGTCTTGGTTCTACTCAGTTTGAAACCTTTAGACTCCAAGGTCTATCTCCAAACCTCAAACCTCGCGTTAACTCTGTTTCGCGTCTCGTCAATCAACACTATATCATCGGCAAATAGCATGCACCAAGGCACCTCCGCTTGGATGTGTCGCGACAGTATATCTATCGTCAAGGCAAATAAAAATGGGCTAAGAGTCGATCAGGGTGCAACCTCATTACCACAGGGAAATGCTCTGAGTCACCACCTACAGTCCTCACCCGAGTATTAACATCATCATACATATCCTTAATCACCTTAATGTACGCTACCGGAATGCCGCTAACCTCCAATCACCTCCACAATACCTCCCTCGGGACTTTATCATACGCTTTCTCAAGATCAATAAACACACCATATGCAAATCCTTCTTCTTCTCCCTGTACTGCTCCACTAATCTCCTTACCAGATGAATCGCTACCGTAGTCGAACGCCCCGCAATGAGTCCAAACTGATTCTCGGAAATAGACACACCTCCTCGCCCTGGCCTCAACCACCCTCTCCCAAACCTTCATAGTGTGACTCAACAACTTGATACCTCTATAATTGTTGCAATTTTGGATATCACCCTTGTTCTTGTAAAGCGGAACTATCGTACTCCACCTCCATTTTTCGGGCATCTTCTTCGTCTTAAAAATAATATTAAAAAGCCCAGTGAGCCACTCCAAACCTTCCCGCCCCGCGCTCTTCAAGAATTTCACCGGGATTTCGTCTGGCCCCGTCGCTTTGCCTCTGCACATCTTACGCATCGCCCCTTCCACCTCCTCTACCGTAATCCGCCTACAGTAATCAAAATCTCGCCAACTCTCAGAGTGCTCCAACTATTTTTGGTTCTAATTATCCCCAAGAACTTGGGCAGTTTGATAGCTAGCTTATCCCCCAGACGACTTCAGCCCAATTAAGGAGGTGTGATACACTCGCTGCTACATGGTTTTTTTTTTATAATAGAATACATATGTTTAATTAGATATACCTACTGTATCTCAAAGTTTAGCTTCTTGTTATACATATAAAGACGGACCAAACTTGAGCTTCTCATATCATAGTTTACAAGAGTGAAATTGGAACAGTTTTATTCAATTTTTCTAACTATATTATATTAGTGGTGCATGCAATTTTCAGTGACGACTTTTGTGATAAAAGATCACCAAGTTTCTTCTAATATAGCTATAGAGCTGCTTGATTTTGTATTGGTGGGCATGCTTGAATGAGTTTACTGTCTATATAATACAAAAGTTACTTTAGTGAATAATTTCGGTAATTGGGATGACCGAGGTTGGATTTCCTCCAGTACCATTGTGTCCAATCAATAAAATATTTGGTATCTGACATGTGTACAAGAAAATAATCTGCCGCTTGGATTTATTTAATTATCTATGGCTCCTTAATCCTCTCATAATGTGAAAAAGAAGGCTAAGAAATAATACTAATATCAAATTGAAGGAATAGTAAAATATCACATTGCTTTATTTAAGGGACGGAAAGCACACTGTTAGTTTGAATTTGTAGAAGTGATTGTTTAAAGCATTACCTGGTATTCCTTAATGCAGGTCAAAGTTTATTCAGTAAGTAATGAACTTCAGTATTTGATCAAATCTATAAAGGTTTGTTAATTACAATCATAGAATATAGGTTTGTTAATTACAATCATAAACAACTTTAATAAACTACTAGCTACACAATATTTATATAATAGAAACAGCAAATTCAATATTTTGAAATTCAAAGGAATGATTTCACAAAAAAGGCGTGTGCCTTTTCAATAGAGAGGATTAAGGGACCATGGATAATGAAATAAATCCAAGCCGCAGATTATTTTCTTGTACACAGCAGATATCAAATAATCTATTGATTATTACTGAACATAATGTCACTGGAGGGGATCCATCCCTGGATGACCATTCGAGGAATTAAACCTATTTAATTTTGCATAGTCGATTAGCGAACATATCACATATATAAATCCATTGACTTATATGTCGTGCGTTTATATATATAGAGAGAGGTTTTGCTCACATTACGTGAAAGTAGTACGTTAGCATTGTACTCATTTTTGTTTTTCCATAGTCCCTAACAACATTCCAATAATGTGTTAAGTGTGAGTGGCTTTTTTGTCTTTCTGCTAAAGCCTATCCAAATTTCCCCCTCTCTTCCTCCTCTTTCTTTTTCTTCTCTTAGATTAGCGCATTGTCAATTGTCAAACTTTACTACACTACTAAAAGCTGGGCAAAAACTGGCAGGAAAAAATCGATCTATATCGGTTGGTAACCAAAAATCGAGCAAAACCAGGTGGATGGTAAAGTATTGGCCGGTAAGGATACCGACGATTTCGGTCGGTACTGCGGTCGATATGATAAAGGAGGGGATGCTTTCACCAATTGTTGCATTATCCCCTTTCTGATTCATGTGACATTAGACTAAGCATTTTCAAACTTCAATTAAATAAAGTGAGTGGGTATTGATTCCATCACTAACTGAACTTAACAAAGCTAACAATCCACCTTGTCTGTTAAGAATTGTAACTGTGACATTAAATAAACTATTATCATTAGGCGTCATACGGACATATATTCGATCTCATGTAGGTTGTACTTAATGCTTACTTCCTTGTACATAAAATAGCTCTTAGTTATTGCATCGGATATCATGTCACGACCCCAAAATCTCACCTTAGGAATTGCGATGGCACATATTCCCTGGGACTAGGTAAGCCTAACATATACTGATAATTAACGGAATTTAACCAACTTACTGCAAAACATTAGTTAACAACTGAAATAACATAGTTGAACCAACATCAGTCATACAATCCCAAAAATAGTAGTACAAGTCATAAATTTTTCTAAGAGTAACTAGGAATATCAAGTGCATATCCCTGAATAGGCAAACAGTGAAAATGAATGACAACAGAAGGTGATTCCAGTGCCGGCGAATGTCAAACATGAATACCTTGAAGTCTACGGTCGCGCAGACACAACTTTCCAAATCAATACGATCAGAAATACCTGGATTTGCACAAAAATGTGCAGAAGCGTAGCATGAGTACACCAAAACTGTACCCAGTACGTATCAAGACTAACTTCAATGGAGTAGTGACGAGGTAAGTTGAAGCACTCACTAGACATAAAATATGCGCAAGATATTAACATAAATCTAACAATGAGAAAAACACCAATGTAAAGCTAACAACGTAGAGATTATTAATATAAAACCAATAAAGGAATAATTGAAACACAATTGGCAACAAGCGAACGGTTTGTGAAGCAGCAACATAGTCAGAACATAGATGAAATATGGATGAACTCAATCAATGAAACACATGGCAGTTCAAAAGAATCAAATCGTCCCAACACATGACTTACAACAAAAATTACCCCGAGGCACCACACCTCGTAACCACAAATCATGAGCCACAATTTCAAATCTTACACGTATAGCATCTCGTTGCCACATCAACAATCACCTTCGCACGACAAAGTCCTCGTGCTACCATGTACATTGTATCCGTATCAAATATCAAATAAAATATTCGAGAGATTTATTTAAATACAATTAGGTATAATAACACATCTTAAATAAGGTAAGGCGTCAAATAAGAATATCTTTAGAAATCCAATAAAGTAAAATATAGTACAGTTTATATAGAGTATCAAATGAGTTTAGTTAGTAATTAATAAGGTAGAGGAAAATAACATTTTTAAATAAACTAAAACATCAAATTAATTAAGGAATTTAGAGTTTGTTAAAGTAAAGTGTGGTAATAATTTTAAGTAAAATAAAACATCAAATGGGTAATGAATTTGATTTGAGAACCATTTAAAGTAGGAAGGATAACAATCTAAATATAGTAAAGTACAGATGACGAGTTTTATATTAAGAGTCACATAAAGTAAAGCATGTTGATACTTTCTTTATTTAAAGTCGTTGTGTTACCAACAACTCACCAGAATGTGAGATGATGACTCTCCACAATAAATTCATCGTGGCAATCAATTCACCAAGTAACAATGGAGGCACAAATTGGCACATTAAAGTAACACAATAAATTACGTAGAATACATGACTCACACAAAAAGTCACTATCGTTCCAATACTAGAATAACAATGGCCAACCAAATACAATCAAAAATACAAGTGAAATGATTTAAAGGAAAACAATAACCGGTCAACCGATAAAATGTTCCAACATAGAATGTATCATGAGAATCACAAATGAGGATAAATTTATTGTCACAAACAATTACAACATATCAATCTGTTGCAGCATGCTACCCGATCCTACCTATATCATATCACCCGTCCTTATCTCTCAATATCATATTTTTGCATATTTCGTTGCGGCTTGCAACCGCATCCCAACAATATCAAATTATTAACATAAACAACTCAACACCAATATTTATGAAATATCAACAGAAAATAAGATGAAAAATCGAACATTAAAGAATCACCAATACACCGGAGAAAATCCAACACCTCTAAATCCCTAACAAAATGAATTAAACGAACAAACTACAACCAGCTACGATGTATCACAAAATTATACGCAATAAAGGAGATAAATAAAGAAAGTCACAACAACAACAACAACAACAACAACCCAGTTTAGTCCCACAAGTGGGGTCTGGGGAGGGTTAGATGTACGCAGTCTTACCCCTACCCTGGAAGGATAGGGAGACTGTTTCCGATAGCTGACAAAAATCAAATAGCAAGTGATGACAGTTCATAAATAAAAACACGGTTATAAAGAATCAATTAACAAGTAAGGCATGTAATGGATAAAGGCATGATTCAAAAAGTAGTTGCGATTAACAATTAAATCACATACGAGTATACTTGACAATAAAGGGTAGAACATGTACTAACAACTTCAATTTAATGCATGAAATAAGTTTAAGAGTCTAAATCAGTCAAATACCACATATAAGCTCGTGTACACACTTGTCACCTCGTGTACGCGTCTTTCTTGTAATTCAAATAGTGTAATCAACCCAGACCTTATGGTTAGTTTCTCCTATACAAAGTTAAGCAAGATACTTACCTCAATTAGGCTCGGCTTAAAACAACGTTTTCTTTAAAATTTACCTCGGCTCGACTCAAATCTAGGCAAAAATTACTTAATAATATCAAACAAAACAAGAGAACCAATTTCAAGTAATAAAGCTATAATCTTTATATAATTCCCCAAAAGTCAACATCATGCTCGCCTGGTCAAACCCCGAGTCGAAGGGTAGGTCTCGACTACCCATAACCCCGCGAGTTCATATATGTGGTTTGTTTTCAGTTCCGAGTCCAATTCGACTCTCAAATCTCAAATTTTTATAATCCCTAAATTTTTCTTTCAAATCCCATGATTTTGATGTTAAATCTCATAAATAATCATGTAATATAATTAAAAATTAATTAAAATCACTTACCCAATAGTTGGTATGAATATCTCTCCACAAAATCGCCTCTCACCGAGTCTAGGATTCAAAATATGATAAAATAAAGCTAAGTCCTGAAATACTCAGCTATAAACAAACTGCAGATATCGCATACGCAATTGCGGAAAAACTTCGTGATTGCCAAGGTGTTTCCCCCTAGTGGCTCATTGCAAAAGCAACTCTAGTGCCGCAAATGCGAGCCTCTAGTCTCCGCAATTGCGATACAATCTCGTAAATGCGAGGTCCCTTCCGCAACAGTCCAGATTCGCAAAAGAGAGAATGATCTCGCAAATGCGGTTGTCCCCAATGCGATGAAACCTAGAGGTGCTCGACTTGATGTTAAGAAATCTAGAGGTGCTGGCGATGTGTTCACATTGAAATTAGACTTTGAGAATTTATTTTTTCAGCCGGAGCAAGCATTTAAATGGTTAAGAAGAGTAGTGGAGAATATAGAGATAGTCTCCCATTTTTTTGTGTCAGCCCTAGCCATTAGCAAAGATCTATGTAGTCCCTATCCTAGCACCTTTTTTTTTAAAGATTGTTCTCTATCAATCTTGTGTTGTATTTTGGAGGCGAAGTCTGGTCCTCCTCTTGTTATTTGTTCATTTCATATTTCTTGTTATATGATTGATTTGAAAATATTATGATGAATTAATTAAAATTTCCATCATTTAGAGAATTAAATATGTTGCAACGAGGAAGTAGCTGTCCGCCATCCTTTTCTGAAAGTTAAATTCTCAAAATTCTTGATATAACAATTGTCTTTGTAAGTTAGTTTACTTTTCGGCTGAAATGGTAAAACAATTTTAAAAATATGTACATTTTATTTCCTAGGGGGTCGTGTGATTGGGGAACAAGTTATCCAGGATTAATAAATATGGGATTAACAATGACGGGATTATTTAGTTGGATATATACACTTATTGATAGTTGTTTGGTTCATCTGACTAAAAATGGGACATATGGGTATATAAATACTGGTTAATGTAGAAAATTGTGAAAAACTTTATTTTCAATTTTTACGTAGAGTTGGATTAGAACTTGGTATGCCATCATATCATTTTCAAACAGTAGAGTTACAACTTCTTTATTAAAATTATAGAGTTAGACTAAAACTTGGATAACAAGTAGAAAGCTCGATTCTTACTGTTGCCAAATTACAAATGTTTGAATCTCTTCTAGGAATATATATATTATCAAAGAAAACAAGACAACATCTTCTAATATTCATTAAATTTGTTTGAGATGCATAAGACAAGACATCGCAGAAAGCATAATTTTTAAACTAACAACGAGATTAGAGGGAAACATAATTGAGTCTTATAACACCCCTCTAATCCAGTCATGGAAAATCATATGGTGACAGCGCGCAACTCTGCCAGTTGTGTTTAGATTTTCCTTTTCTATTATTCCTTTCCTTTATAGTGTTTTTGTCTTCCAATTATAGTCATTTTGAACTAATTAACTTTCATCTTCCAGGGGCTTTGCTAGTAATGATCAGACATGTCTTCCTGATATACAGAGACCAGCAAATGAAGTAACAAAAATTCAATATATTTATATGATACGAACACATATTGTATATATATATATTTTATCAAATACATTGAAACTTATTAACGTACACATGAAATTTTTTAAGGATGGGATAGACATTCTTGCGGCTCCAAGCGCCACATGTCCTGGTACTTCAGCAGCACAGGGTCATAGGTATATTTACACACATCAAGGTCTTATTGTTGATGTACATTATGTATTTATGTTAATTGCGAATCCTACTCTGTCATGTTTTTTTGTTATTGCATTTGAAATATTATAATCTTCATGAATTAACTAAAGTTCCATAATTCAGGGAATTAAACTTGTTGCCACGTGCAAATACTTGGCCGGGAGCCTTTTATATGAGGTACGTACTTTCTCAAAATTTGATACATATCTAGAACTTATTGCCACGCCCTGATTATAGGGATACACATATGACAAGCACCAAATGCCGTTAACTAGCTAGCACTGAGCGGACCACTATATAACGCTCTCATGGACCAGATGATACGATAATTTATAAAACATTTAAATTATTTTCGATAAAATGAAGTTAAGATTTTTCACTTTAAAACAATATGTGGAATGGACATGTTTAATGCAAAATGAAGTCTTATGCATGTACTAGACCTCCCGTGATGTATGTCATGGAACCTCTAATGTTGTACATAAGAATAGGCAACTATAAAATAGCTTCCAAGATAAAGAGGGAAGAGCTCGCCATAATTAATAAAGTAGGAGCGGTAGCAACCTAGCTAACTCCCCGCGCCACCACCAAAGCAAAGCTATCTGTAATGTCACATAATACTCACCAAAGAGAAGGGGGATAGTACAATAAAAACAATTGTACCCCGTAAGTATCATTAATTATTAACTCCTTCCAATAAGGTTGGAATGATACTTTAGGGATACACAAAATAAAAGATATAGTGACAGTTTGTAAAATCACCTATGAAAAAGCAATAAGCATTAAAAAGCATTTCATGAAACCGTAAACCATAACATGAAAGTACAAGATGGGGTGAATTGTAACCGATTTAAAAATTTTAATTGATTAAATGTAAGTTTAGTTGATTTGACTTAGCACAGTGAATGATTGCAGTAGGAATGAACTAAGTGAATAGAAAAGTAAGAAGACATAGCAGTTTTTATACTAGTCCAGTACCGGTGTGGTACCTACGTCCAGTTCCCTTGGTTCACAAGGGTTCCTTTTTTATAAATATTTACAGTAGTGATGATTTTAGTACGTTCACCATCAACTATATACAACAACAGTGATTTTTGCAATGTAGACACAACTCTCGTTTTGTGTAGTACTGCCTCCCAAATTCCTGCAATTGAATGGATATAATTAGATTTGCACTATTATCAACATTGAAACTTAGGTGTAACAATCTTCCTCTTTTTTATAATGACAATTAAAAAAGAGTAAGCAAAGTATACTTCCTTTCATAGCTTAATATGCATGCTCCCCCTCAGTTGTTGCTTTGATTTACTCATCACTGCTCCCCTTGAGTTGTTTCTTTGATTTTCTCAATCACGTTTTTCCCTCTTTGACATCAATCAAAAAGAAGAAAAAAAAACAAGTGCAGATAGAACATACAAAATAAGGTAGATAATAGACAAATTAGTTAGGTAGCAGTTATGCCTTCAGCAGAGGCATAGAGTAATGGTTCTTACAGACCAAAACAAAAAGTTCACAAAATAAAAGCAAGAAATGAAAAAGAAAGGATTTTAACACACACAACCTTAGTTCGTCCAACGGAAAGTACTTCAGGGTAATGATCACTTTGGTACAGAAAGAGTCATAGGAGGTTTCAACTTCTTTGATCATTTTGTCCATCTTTTCTGTCATGGAGTTGAAAGCCCTGATTTCTTGCCTCCATCCTGAGTTTGGCCACATCTGTACTTGTTTCTTTGGTGACTTCCCTAATCTTATCCACCTGTTCTTTCATTGCAATGAGCAGGACTTTTACCCCATCTAGACTTTGTTGAATCTGATGTAGATTGTTAGTGGCAGTCTACTAAGGCTCTGTTGGTTCAGTAAGTGCTTCGACCTGCACTGGAGCACTTTCAACTACGTCACGCCTGACCCATCCATCATCACTTAACGTGAACTTATCATAGCAAAGGTTGTCTTATCATAGATACTAGTAATGTGCTTGGGCGAGAAAGGTGTCAAGTCAATCTTCATGACTTCAAGAATATGTGAGAAGAGCAAACCATATGGTAAACAAGCAGCAGAAGAGGATATATCCCTGATACTTTCAAGCATATACTGACGAATTCAAACAAACCAGTCAAGTTCACAAGACAATAATGAACAATAATATCTCTAGTAGTCAGAGTGTTGCGAGACCCAGTTCTACGAAGTAAGATAGTGGCTATCATGAGGGCTAAAAAGTGGTGTTCAAACTTGAGATTTTTAGGACCAATGTCAGGAAGGTTATGAGAAAAGATTTTTCCTCTTCTATAGAAATTTCAGTCTTTAGGCCAGAAATTTTGCACGAAAACATCATAACCATGAAACTTAGCAGAAAATATCTTCTCAAATTGATTTGACTCAAGAAAAATACGAGTGACTAAAGACATGGACTCTAAATCATCTTTTTCATTAACAAACAGATTTTTTTTAAATATCCTCACAGGCTCTTCATACACAAAATTTTCAATAATATCAAACAGAGAAGAAAGACGTCGAAAGTCAAAATTAGCAACTATATCATAGTGCAAATTTTTCATGAGAGAGAGAGAGTTATAGAGAGTCCATCAACCATATATTTAGACTTATAAGACTCAAACCTTGATTTCTCACTTGTTCCATAGAAGTTCAGCTTGTCCTCTGGCCCATAATCTGTGCTTTCCCACTTTCCCTTTATTGCATGAAGGCTTTTTCGGGGTTTGCTCCATAGGACTTTTTCCACCCTTTTTCTAGCTAATAGGAAGATCCTCCGATGATTCACTACTTTCATTATTGGTTTTGAGGAAGTCTGAATCGAGGGATGATTCAAGGTCGACGATTTCTTCAGGGTTGTGGGTTTTCTGAAATCATCTGCTTCGTCATGTGGTAGTGGAAGATAAGAGGTTTCTATTTCCCATGGTAGAGGAATATTGTGAAAAGATATGAAGAATGAGAAAGGAAGGGGGTACTTATCTAGGATTTTGGAAGGCTGAAATATTGCATCGGTTAAGGGAAAAGTCAGGTTTAGAAGAAAGTGACAATTCTGAGGAGTTGTGTCACGCCCCAAAATCAAGGATCACGGCCGGCGCTCAACCGAGTAAACTCGACTGAGCAAGCCTGTTAGACACTTCTTACCCAACTCACTTATGATCAATAGAGGGCATGCTTTTATTAATTAGACAATAGGAAGATCGTATATACATTACTAAGTGATTTCATTTGTTACATCATTGATAAGTTTCAAGTACCCACATTTACATGATTGAGTGGAACAAGAGTCTAAAACCTAACATAATCCGTTGACTTTTCTAATACCCATATACAACCCACATAGTGTCTACGGGGCCTCTAAATAGATTCAAAAGAGTACTACAAAAGTGCCGGCAGTAAGGCCCCGGCTATACCTCAAGTACAATACATAAGGAACAAAAGATGTACGACCCAGAAATGAAATGGGGCTCACCAAGACTGCTGGAAGGAGTATGCCGCTAACACTGGTCAATGTCACCTGCTGTGGAACCACCTATATCAATTAAAGATGCAGCGCCCTCGGCAAAAGAGACGTTAGTGCCGTTGAATAGCACTAGTATGTATAAGTAAACACCATATCATTATATTGAACAATAATACAAGAAGGAAGTAATCATAAAATCAATAAAAGCTTTAAATAACACCACATCATCAAATTAAGAATCACATAAGCTTTCAAGTAAATTTTCATGGCTTTAGATTTGGGACATCTTCAATATTGATACTCCATTTTCCACAATACCACCGCATTCTTACGCGGAGTCCGATCACGACCCGATCGACTAGGTCATCTCATTTGAGAAATCAACCTAAATCACAGTTTCAATTTCAATTTCAATTTCAATTTCCAGTTTCAAATTTTCAGCACAGTCACCACCATGTGTTCGGCATGGCGTCCGATCACGGCTCGATCGGCTAGGTCGTCTTTCCCTAAGACATTACCATTTTCTATCAATCATCCCATTTCATACTTGGCTCTTGGCCGTATTTCACAATTCAAAGTTTCCCTTTTTACGCATTCAAATAACATTATCAGCAACAACAATAAGGCCTATCATGTAAGGCATTTGTACACATAAGGGGAAAACTTGGGAAAATCCTAAGCACATAGAGTCTTTTCATACAAATTGGCATAACAACTTTTATTCGAATTTTGACTTGAAGTCTAGGAATTTGTAGCATATATTCCATATTTTTAATACATCCTCAAATGATAAGATAATCATGATGAAAGCATTTGTAAACATATATTACACATATTTCTCAACACAAGCACATTTGGAATAGTAATTCCTATAATGATCAATTTGAAAATTTCACCGACAGCATGAACACGATGGGGTTCGATTCTAAGGAGAGAGGTGTTTTAGCCATACATACCTCAATTAATCTTTCCTTAATTTGTACAATAATTCCGTAACCTTTACCACCTTCAATCTATTTTAGGACTCTAACAAGTTGAATAAAAAATCAGAAGGATGATCAAGATGCTAGCTCATTTGAGCACATTATCAAACACAATGTGTGCATTACATTCTTAAGACCCTTTTTGTGAAATATTCCCTCATCCCACACCCCACTCTTCACCAATTTTAGCTCACAATCGCCCTACATTCTTTTGTAACATATGCATGCAAGATAATCACTCTCATCCCCATGAATTGCCTTTCTAGTGGCCCATTCTAGTTGCATTTTGATATTAAGAATTTTGGTGATAGAACCTTTCCTCTTAGGAAGAAGACCTAGGTGCCTCTCTTGACAATCTTCAAGGTTTAAACAAAAATTGAGGAGTAATTTTGATGAAGAACACTTCTCCCTCTAAGACTCTTTCTCACTCTAAAAGTACCAGAAAATAGGCTCAAAATGAAGTATGGCATTAGATATATCGACATAGAATCGGGTCCAAAAATTAAAAATTTGGAGCCCCGACACGGATCTACGATTGCATAATGCATCAGCAGTCCGCAGAATGCGCCGTAAAATAGCGCTAAAGAACTAGAATTTTCTGCCTCAGTCTGCGACGGTTTGCGGTCCGCAGACCTTTCTGCGGACGCATAATGCGCCGTAAAACACGCCTCCGGGAATTTCTAAGTGGGTATTTGCGATGGGTTATGCGGTCCGCGAAACGATTATACGACCGCATAATTGGTCTAGAAATCAACGCATATCTCTGCTTCACTTTGTGACTGTTCTGCGGTCCGCATATCAATTATGCGGTTGTAGAATTGGCCGCACAAATGCCCTTAACTTCCAAAAATTTTTCTTAAAATCCCCAGCGTACTGAACAATCCAAAAAGTCTGAACCGTTCAATAATCTCTAACACAAAATCCTAACTTGGCACCACGAAATTCTGGGATTAAAGCTTTTACGGGGCTTTACAAGTTGCTTTGGCGGCACCAATGGAAGTGTAATAAATACACTCACTTCAAAGTTAATACACTCATCTGTTAAGCAAACTAAGAAAGGAAGTAAAATATTTTATGATAGATTTTTTATATAATAGATGTCATACCAATATATTTATTTAGTAGACAAAATCTTTCTTCAAAAAGAGGTTTTGTAAAAATATCAGCAAGTTGAGATTCAGTACTAATGAATTCTAACACAATATCACCTTTTGCAATATGATCACAGATAAAATGATGCTTAATTTTTATATGTTTTGCCATAGAGTGATGCATAGAACTTTTTGACAAACATATAACACTTGTATTATCACAGAATATAGGAGTAGAGGTAAGAGATAAATCATAATCATGAAGTTGATGCATGATCCAAAGAACTTGTGTACAACAACTTCGAACAGCTAAATATTCTGCCTCACTAGTTGACAAGGAAACACGATTTTGTTTTTTGCTATGCCAAGAAATTAGTGCATTTCCCAACAATTGGCATGTGCCACTAGTACTTTTCATGTTAATCATATCATCTATAAAATCTGCATCTAAGAAACTTTTTAAAATAAAATTGTTAGAATGAGCATAACATAATCCTAATCCAGTGGTCCCAATAAGATATCTAATAATGCGTTTAACTACAGTAAGATGAAATTCTTTTGGAGCCGACTGAAACCTTTCACATTTACATACACTGAATATTATATCTGGTCGACTAGCAGTAAGATATACTAAAGATTCAATCATTCCTCTATACATTGTTTCATCCACACTTTTTCTATTCTTGTCTTCTTCAAGCGCAGTTGTTGGACTCATTGGAGTTCCAATGGACTTTTCATTCTCCATACCAAACTTCTTTAAGTTCCTTTGTATACTTGGTTTGGCTAATAAATATCCCTTTGAGAGATTGTTTGATTTGCATTCCAAGAAAGAAAGTTAACTCTCCCATCATGCTTATTTCGAATTCTCCTTTCATAGTGTGAGAAAATTCTTCACATAATACAGAGTTAGAGCTTCCAAAAATATTACCGTCAACATAAATTTGAGTAATAAGATTACCTGAATTTGAGTGCTCCGCTGAAAAGCTCGTTCTAATCTTGGATGCCATCGCTTCGGATCCTGCTCCTCTACAATTTTTGGCCCCATATTCTAGGTGTGGCATGGGGGAATATTTCCGCGATAATGGAATAATGAACTAGGTTGTGCCGATATTACCTCATTTGAAACCTTGATTTAGAAGGAAAGAACTTAATCTTTCGTACCAGGCTCAGAGGGCTTACTTGAGTCCGTATTAAGATTTAGACACCTCAAATACATGCTTGGGAAGCTATTACTTACAAAGCCAGAAGGTTGTTTGACGTATACTACTTCAGAGATGTATCCATTTTGGAAGGCACTTTTTACATCCATTGGAAATAGTTTGAATCCTTTATAAGTAGCAAAAACAAGTAGTATTCGAATAGACTCTAATCTTGCTACAGGTGAAAATGTTATATCGTAGTCGATTCCCTCTTGATGAGAATAACCTTGAGCAACTAGCCGTGCTTTGTTACGAACAACTTGACCAGACAACTTATTTCTGAAGACCCGTTTAGTTCCTAGAATGGAAGCATTTGATGGTTTTTGAACCAAATCCCACACTTTATTTCTTTCAAATTGATCAAGTTCATCTTTCATAGCTTTGATCATGTAGTCATGTTTAAGGGATTCATCAACCTTCTTTGGCTCAAGTTGTGATATTAAGGCCATGTGAGAGTTCAGCTTCTAAGATCTTGTGGTAGTGATACCCTCCTGTGGATTTCCAATGATGCACTTGTGGGGATATTCAGGTTCACTTTTCCATTCATTTGGAACATTTTTTATTGTCTCCTTTTCCACAATGGTTGACTGTTCAGCAGAAGATGATTCATGGATTTCAATGTGTTCCTCAGTGGACTTATTTTGCTAACTGGTCAAGTGATCATGACTGCCTTTTCCTGTAACAACAGACTTTGGGACAATAAATATTTCCTCATCTTCATGATTTTTTTCATTCCTTGAGCGATGATTAGTATCCATAAAAACAACATGAATAGATTCTTCAATGCATAAAGTTCTTCTATTTTAAACTCTATATTCTCTACTTGAGGGAGGATATCCAAGAAATATACCTTCGTTTCTTTTTTGATTAAACTTACCCACGTTGTCTTTTCCATAATTATGAATGAAGCATCTGCATCCAAATAGGTAAAAGTAATCGATGTTGCGTTTCTTACTATTTCATTACTCATATGGAGTCTTTTTAAGAATGTCTCGAATCAGACATCTGTTGTTAATAGGACATGTTGTGCTTACAGCTTCTGCCTAGAAGTGGTGAAGTAGAGAACTTTCCACAATCATGGTTCTTGCCATGTCCTGTAAAGTATTGTTTTTACGTTCTACCACTCCATTATGATGAGGTGATCTTGGCGAAGACAAGTTCTGAGATATTCCTTGATCGTTGCAGAAGTTTTCAAATGCTCTGCTCTCGAACTCTCCTCCATGGTCACTTCTGATAGTGGAGATGTAGTATCCTTTTTCACGTTCTACCTTCTTACAGAAGACTTTAAAATTCCTTAGAGCTTCATCTTTATGACTCAGAAAAATAACCCAAGTGAAACGTGAAAAATCATATACGATAACAAAAGCGTATTCTACCACTAATAGTAGTAGTTCTAGTTGGACCAAACAAATCCATATGCAAGAGTGGAAGAGGTTTAGTAGTAGAAACAATATTTTTAATTTTGAAATATGAACGAGTTTTTTTTCTTAATTGACATGCATCACAAATATGATCTTTTGAAAATCTAGTTTTGGAAGACAAATGACAAGATCTCGTTCAGAAAGGTTTTGAATAGTATGCATGCTAGTATGGACAAGCTTCATATGCCATACCCAGGGATCATCAATCATAGACGCTAGACAAATTTGATTACCAAGACTATCTATATTACTGATAGTATAGACACTCATGTCTCTATTACCAGAAAGAATAACTTTACTTGATTCACCTTCAATAAATCAACCATGTTTTTTAAAACGAACCTCATAGTCATTTTCATATAGTTGACTGATACTAAGAAGATTGTAACCAAGTTCATCAACCAGGTATACTTTGTTTGCATCACATGTTGAGCTGAGAGGAACTTTTCGAACTCCAATTAAATTTCCTTTTGATTTGTCTCCAAACGTGACAGTTCCTCCATCTAATTTTGTGACCGTCTTGAACAGCTGTTTGTCACAAGTCATATGTCTGGAACATGCGCTATCAATATACCATTTCCCCTTTCTATTCTTCTTATGTTGTTCTTGCAGAAAAAGAAAATTACTTGTTTTAGTTACCTAAGCTTGCTTGGGTCCTGAATGGTTAGTATTTTGAGTATTAGCTTGACTGGAGGGCATAGGTCACCAGACCCATCTCTTATTGTTCTTGAACCTACAATGGTTAAAAGTATGACCAAGTTTTCCACACTAGAAATATGAGGTATTATTATAATTTTCATCAACATTTTCTCCTCTAATTCTAAACCTGCAATGGTCAGATATGTGCCCATTTTTACCACAATAAATACATGAAGGAGGATTTCTAGTTCTAGGTGGAGTATTATGAAGAACAAACTGATTTGGTCTAACTGAGCTATGACTGGTGGATTTTCGTAATTCATTCAGTTGAAGTTGAAGTTCATTAACTTCATCTTGAAGCATGTCTCTTTAAATTTCATATACTTCTAACTTCAGAGCCCAATCTTTCTTTTCTCTTTGGATTTTTTAAAGTTCATTCAAAACTTTCTCATGATCTTCAAGAGCAATGTCAATAAATTCTTGAAGTTCATGACAGTTAGGACATATAGGAAGACGTACCTCACTTGTACCTTCATCTGCCAAGAGAATTAAGTTCACCTGAGTTTTCATCGCTATCTCCATCGATGGCCATAAAATATATGTTGGCGATTTCTTCGTGATCAGATTCTTCTTCATCACTCCAAGCTCTAAAGGATTTCTTCTTTTGAAAGTTCGTGCTTAGTTTCTTTTTCAGTTTAGGTCACTTAGCTTGAATGTGTCCATGTTTTCCACATTCATAAAATCTTTCATTATATTTATCATTATCATTGTTCATCCTTCCTTTTCTGAAGTTTGATTTACCTCTCCTGCTATTTCAGTTTTTCCTCATCATGCTTGTTACAACTTGAGAAAGCATAGCTATGTTTTCATCTTGTTCTCCTCCTTCCTCTTCCCCTTCATTTTCTGGTTCAGCCACAGTTGCTTTGAATGCAACTGTCTTCTTCTTTTCTTCTAAGTGTGTTTTCTCAAATGCAATTAGATCACCTCTAAGTTTATCATGGGATATTTTGTCAAGATCTTGACATTCTAGAGAAATGACATTGGGTTGCCAAATCATGGAAATACTTCTTAAAATTTTCTGACATGTTCTCCACTTTTGATTAGTCTACCAAATGACTTTAAATCTCCAAGGATTTTGCTGAACCTGGAGAACATTTCCTTTACTGACTATCCATACTCCATTTGAAATAACTCATAGTCTTGAACTAGGAGATTGATCTTTGTTTCTTTGACTTTGTTGGTTCCTTCATATGTGACCTCTAGTTTATCCCACATTTTCTTTGTAGTTTCACAGCTTGATATCTTTTCATATTCTTCTCCATTGATAGCATTGTACAGGAGATGTTTTGCTTTAGCATTCACTGTATTGACGACTGATTGTTCTTCACTGTAGTGGATCGGTTGATACTCTGACTTGACCATTTTCATCTTTCTTTGGCGGAATTGGATGATTTCGCCTTTTGATCAAGCGCCAAACTTTAATGTCATATAACATAGTGTAGGTCTCCATAAAGTGATGGTTGTTAAAATATGGGGGTCGTACCTGAGAAGTTCCTTCTTGGAAAAGAGCTCCAACGACTGTAGTTGATCCTCTGATCTTTTCCTCACTTGATGTTAAGCAAAGTTTGTGAGTCTTTCTCCGATACCAATTGAAAGTACAAGAGGGGGGGTTTAATTGTAACCGATTTAAAAATCTTAGTCGACTAAGTGTAAGTTTAGTCGACTAGACTTAGCACAGTGAATGATTTCAGTAGAAATGAACTAAGTGAACAAAAAAGTAAGGATGACACAACAGTTTTTATACTGGTTCAGTACCAGTGTGGTACCTACATCCAGTTTCCTTGGATCATAAGGGTTCTCTTATATATTTGATAAATATTTACAATAGTGATGGTTTAGTACGTTCACCATCAACTATATACAGCAACAATGATTTTGCAATGTTGACACAACTTTCATTTTGTGTTGTAACTCTTTCTATCTTTTGTGACACTTGTAGACCCAAGAATATAGTGTTTATACTAAGAACTGGAAAGGCTTAGAAACATATGATGTAGTTGCGCGATTGTCTTCTTGAGTTTGGTAGTCTTCTTAGAGGGGAGTCTGAGTAGCTGTTGCAGATTGATCTTTGATTGAGGCACAGAGATGGGATGGATTCGTTTACATCCTTCCCTTTCATAACCATATTTAAGGGAGTGATTTGTGGCTTGATTTAGTTGATCAATATTTAGTATCTTCATATTCTAAATCATTCCTTGAAATTGATATTCTTTAGCAGCTGCACTCGATATGTTTCCTTCTTGAAAGCCTCAATGTGTTTTTATTTAGCCTTGACTTCCTTTAGTGTCTAGACTTGATTTTGTTTCCTTTATAAAGGCTTTGACTTACTTTGATTTAGCATCATTATTTTTGTCTTTTGATATTATTTCCTTTCTGATATCCTTACCAAAAGGACTTTCTTTGAAGTAGTGTTGCCTCCTAATTTATGTAATTGAATGGATACATTTTTTTTATTTTATATAAGCTTCCCAGTGGACCTGGGTATTGTATTAGCCAAAAAGAGTTGACTATACAACACTAGGGTAGAGATAACCTTCAAAAAGAGGAATCAGCGATTAACAAATAGCTCGCTGCATAAAACAAATTAAACCTTGCTAAATAACATAAAAGTTTGCCTTATCATATTTACTTCTTATGCAAGGATACTCCATTTTGTCCAGCAAAAAAATGCCTTTAGCAAGGCTCGGAAGCTGCTGCCCAGAAGCATATATAGCAGTCTGTTGCTGTTGTGTAGCCCTCTTTGCCAAATTATCTGCCAATTGATTCGCCTCACGGTAGCAATGGTTGAGTTGGATTTCCATTCTACTGATAATGGCTTGAATCTTGTTCAGAATATTACTAAGATGGAAGCTCGTGTCTCCCTATTTTTGAAGGGTCTCTATAATGTATTGGGAGTCCGATTCCAGAATCACTCGGCTATACCCATTTGAATACACTAATCAAGACCATAAAGAGCTGCCTGGGCCTCTGCTATATTGTGATTTTGAGCAGTCGCCGGGGTAGAGAAAGCCATGATAATGTTGCCATCTGCATTCCTAACCACACCTCCAAGGCCTACCTTTCCTTCCATTTGTATGAAGTTCCCATCAATATTGAGTTTCACCCACTTGCTCTCTGGTTTGGACCAGCACACAACAATAGTTTTATACCCAAATCGAAGCTGAGTGAGAGTATCACAAAAAGAGATCCAAGGGGGCTTTAATCCGCAGTTTGGATGTTCTTTGTTGACTGACATTGCTATGCTTCAAGTTATTCGTTGTTCGAGCCTGTACCTGTTAAATAATTTTTTATCTCCATACCTGCAGGCACTAAATTCTTTACAAAGAAACCACAAATAACAATTAGAGAGATACTTAGCACTAGTTTATGCACTTCATTGGATGCCTTAGTGGTCCACCATTGGTTAATGATATATCTAATAGAGTAAGGATGGAAGTGTATGCCAAGAGGATTTCCAAAGAGATTCCAGATGTAACTAGCACTTTGGCTTTCCACAAAGACATGATTAATAGTACTAGGGCTCGGATTAGTGCAACAGTTACACCTGGAAACTATTTGTCTACCAAATTTAGCAATAATCTCATCAAAAGGCAGTTTATTTTGCCAAAGTCTTCACATAAAAAAAAAACATCTTAACATGAATAGCTGAGTTCCACATTTTATCAAAGAAATGAACCTTAGGATTAGAATTTCTTACAAGATTCCACGCGCTATTGTTTGTGAACTTGCCATTCTCTGAAAGAGTTCAAAATTTTTTATCATCTTTGTTTTGATTAGATTTGCACTATTATCATCATTAATACTTAGGTGTAATATAACAAACTTTAAATATTTTCTATACAACTTTGGAAAAAGAAAAAAAAATCTTTCCTTAACCATAAAACTTACTATAAACTTTAAAACTTTCAATAGGCACTTTCTGGGGAGTTCCAGGAGTATAACAATAGGTAGACTTTTGCCCTGACAACAAGGGCCTTCTCACCTAATATTGTGGGATGTTCACAAGAGTGAAATTGGAACAGTTTTATTCTATTTGTTCTAACAATATTTTATTAGCGGTGCATGCAATTTTGAGTGACGACTTTTGTGATAAAAGATCACCAAGTTTCTTCTGATATAGCTAAAGTGCTGCTTGATTTTTTTTATAGGCAGGCATACTTGAATGAGTTTATTGTCAATATAATACAAAAGTTACTTTAGTGAATAATTTCGTAATCTTATACCATGAAAAATACTCATTGTTACTTATATACGGTCTAACCTCCTAGTGCAAATCAGATTGACATATATAGCTCAATCAAATACAAAAAAGAATTTAAGTTGAGTAGTGTATATAGGATTAAACTTGCACCCCTAGACTTAGTTATATGCCATAAGATTAACTAAGTTCCCATCATTCAGGGAATCCACTTCATTGCCTCTAGCACAGAGTCTCCCAGCAGCCTTTCCTCAGATCAGGTACTTAATTCCTCAAACTTTATTATGTCTTTCTAGTAACTTAACTTATATCTATCTATGAATACATTTTCCCTCAAGTCATCTTGTACGTAGTAACTCTTCGTTGTCTATTTTACAGGGATGCTTTTATATGTTCTAGTCAACTATATACTTCTGACACGCCGACATTGAAGAATAAAGTATGTTAGAGAATATTTATGTAGCACTTTTCGCTTTATCGAGCCCTCAGACGACCTATCTAAGATTAGGGGGATCCTCCGTAGTGGTGACCCTTTCACTCTTCCACGGACAGCTAAATCGAATTAGATTAACTTAATATCTGGAAATTAAAATTTAGATATTCATAAACTATACAAAAAGTACTATAAGTTGTAATTATTCTCTATCAATTTGTTGATATAATATATCTTAAAATGATGATCAAAGTTCACATGGTTTGACTCTCGGAAAGCAAAAAGTGCCACAAAGTGAGACATATGGAGTATATATATTATACAATTATTTTATCTAAACATTGTAGTTTAGGAGCTTTTTACTAATTGACATATGAAATTTTCTTAGCAGGAAATAGGCATCATCCCCGTGGCTGCAGATGCATCGCAGCATGAGAGGTACATTTCTAAATTATACTAGTACGTAATTAGCTAGTTCATCATTTAATCAATTTGAGTGACATAGAGTTCATAGGATAGGAAATAATATAAAAAAAGAATAATAACTTGTCACGACCCAAATCTCACCTAGTCATGATGACACTTAACATAACCTTCTAGGTACGTAAACATGTTTGTAACATAGCTCAAACTAAAGATCGTCAATAAATAATAAAACAAGAATGCGGAAATTAATACACATATCCTCAAGAACTGATGGTACAAATCATGAGCCACTAAGATTAAGAGCTACAATATTGATATGAAGAAAATACACCATCTATTTGAAATTTATGTTAGCATAAATATAAGTCCTAAAATATCATTAAAAATAGTAGTAAACGCTGATACATCTAGAATCCTAAGCTTCGGCGGCCAAAGAACATCGGATACCAACAATGAGGTGCAGAACCGAAGAAGAAACTAATAGGCATGCTTATATAAATAACAAGACCAAAGCATATAAAAATGAACCAAATCCGCATATAAAGAAAATTTGCACCAAGTAACTTTAGCTCAAATATTTCTACATAAATATAATGTGTCTATGCATGATCAAGGCCAATGTCACATCAATGCTCAAATTGCATTCATACTAATACTCCTACAGGAGTCTAAGATATCTATGCATGATGATGACTCGAATATATACATCAATTTGACACTCTCCAAGTATCCAAGAATCCATTAACAAGTCTCATGCATATGTAAAATGTGAATGTGCATGTCTATGATATGTATGAATATTTCTATATAAGTCTAGTTTATCAATGCATACTCAAGACTTATCCAATACGAATACCTATCACATCTCATGTACTCCAACATGATCCACCACGTCACACGTACTCCAAATGATACACGTATCACCTGTGCTCACAAGGCTCAATGTAACACATGTAATTACTTTACTCCGGAGGGACAGATCTATATCCAAGCTTTGCACGACAGAAATCAAGCCATAGTAATATCACTATCACAACAAACACACATTAAAAACCTATTGCCATATAAATATCAATATCACAATAACCGGCGGCAGAAACCTAGTGCCAATACAATATAAATATCACAATAACCGTGTGGGCAGAAACCTCGTATCATAATAATAACTGCACGAACAACTCACATACCATGCTCATTTCAATTGCACGGAAGATTCATGTGCAATAGTCTCAATCGGTGTAAGAGAACAATATGCATGAATGTGTGCATATGAACAAGAGATAAACATGTATGATGCACATGGGCAGAGAAATAACCATGTAGGAATATATGCATGTGTACAAGAGATGATCTCTATGCATAAAGTATGCATGCGTGCAATGTAAAACTACATCTCCAACTTGTAAAATAAAGTATCTAAAGCCTAGACATGACTTATAAAATGAATAAGAAAGCTCAAGTAGTCATACAACCATTTAAACATATCACAAGTAGAGCATGTACCAAAACAAAGCAAACAAAGTCTAAAATCTACCCCGAGATGATATAATGTTGATGCCAACGTATAAGCTCGTCACTTCACACATACATCATCCCAGACATATAACACGAAGTGTTTAATTTTATTTTAGAAAATATTCCCTCAAGTCAAGGTTAAGCAAGATACTTACCTTCTTGGGACTAGTCTTCAAGCCCAAATCACACATTTTCTTTTATTCTTGACCTTTAATTTTCTAAAACCTAGACAAATATCATTTATAGAAGTTAAATAATACTAAAGGAATCAATCTCAATCAGTAAAATAAAGCTTTCATTGTTGAAGAAACCCAAAAAGTCAATAAAAGTCAACTCGGACTTAGGTGGTCCAAACATGCAACCAAGACCAGATCCAGATGATCCATTTATCTCTAAGTCCAAATATACGATTAATTTATAAATTCAAGTTCAGATTAATATTCAAAATCTCAAAATACACCGTCTTAAATAAACTTTATTTTGTACTCTTTAAATCCTTGATTTATTTGTAATAATCCATGGGTAGTCATGATATATATTCAAAATAAAGTTAGAATAAGCTTATATATAAATATTTCCTAGATTCGAGCTCCCTAGATCTAAAGATAATAAACTAAGCTTATATAAGAATATTGCTCAACATAAAATACGAATACGGTCGCTAAAAGAACAATTGTCATTGCTATAGGTACCAAATCTGGTCGCTAAAAGTGTGCACCAAAAGTTGTTGCACTAACTTTTTTTATAATTTAAAATAGATTCCGGTGGTTCGAAACTCATCCGAGCCCCAGCGTATCCAGCCCAGACATTCAACAAGTACATAAACACTATAAGAACCTTCCCAGGATCTCAAAATGCATTCGTGATCACCGCATCTAATAATCAAAGGCCAACCCGTATATAGAAACTCTCTTAAGTCATAAAGTTCTCATTCATTCAAAAGGGCATTTGAAACACACTTAGATATCTCGGATCACTATCAAACTTTGTGCACAAGTCCAACTTATCAAGACGGACCTACCATAGATTCGGAACATCAATCGGAGCATAATAGCATCAAAGTCAAATTAGGATGAAACTTAAGAACTCTAAAATCCTTCAAATTGCCAACTACCGACAAATAGGATCAAAACCTTTTAGAAACATCCAAAATTAAATTTGAATATACGTACAAGTCAAAATCATCATACAGGCCAATTGGAACCTTCAAATCATGAATCCGAGATCGTTTTTCCATAATATTGATTTTGGTAAACTTTTTCAACTTAAAGCCTCTAGTTGTCAATCAAGTGTTTCAATTTACCTCTAACCTCGATCTCGGAACCCGAACCAACCATACATGCAAGTTATAAAACATCATATGAACCTATTCTAGGTCTCAAATCATAGAACGAGATGTTCGAACTCAAAACGACCGATTGAATCGTTACATTTTTCCTTACTTAAACATACACCCGTCCTCGACGTGCGAAGAATTATTTCAAAGCTATCAAATATTGTATAAACTCATTATGCATATTCCCACAAGTGATCTCATGTCACTTCCATTCGTATAAATTTAATGGTATGAAGTATCCTATATAACTATATCACTTTCAGATGACACATTCGTATGACACTTTGTGTTGTATAAGCAAGTATGACCCGCTGGAGAATATACATCCTCAACAATCTTACTAGCAGACACCCGAACCGAGTCTACATTTTTTTGAAGTAAGTAATAAGCATTCCATAAGCTCATACAGACCCATTCTAACTTTCACTCATGAACACACAAGTAATATCTAAACCCACGCCTCATCTGCGAATATATACATACAACTCATTATCAGCCCAATTTGTCAAGAAACTACATCTTGAACCCTTTTTCTTGATATTCCTCCATTCGTACTAGTCACTCGTGGATTGCTATAACCTCGTGGAATCCAATGCATCAAATATACAAATCTCTGAGTCTCTAAAGTCCTTACTTAACTTGTTCATCATCCCAATACACCAAAATTAATGCAAACAATCTCTTGAACCGTACTCCTCAAACAAATGCCTCCTAGAAGGATAATCTTACTATACTTTGGAAGACCACAACACATCAAACACCATGAATTACGAGCTTCGTCAATCACCGATCTTCTGAAGTCACCTATCCAAGACATATACAACCAGCTATCTTGCCATTAACACACTTCCACTTCCTGTAACAAAAGAGATAGTTCCACCTATAGAAATTTATTCTCGATACCTCAAAAGTGCAAGATTCCTCATCCTGGTGATTCCTACATACCTACTCAAACAAAACTATAACGTCACTCCTGTAACCATCTAGGAATGTGCATTTGCATCAATCCTTCCATGTTAGGCAACTAAAAACTAAATCTGAATGGCTGACCATCACACAATTGCCGAAGCGCTTAGCTGAATTATCTATAGACTCTATCAGCAAGCATCCTCTACAACAAATTCCTTTTTTGGTGATATTGAAATCTGTACTACTATACTTCTTAAGCAACTCGAATCATCCATGATATCTCTGATCCCAATTCTTCTCCCCAAAGATGAAACGTGGCCTTTGCAAAGCAATCCAAACCTCATGCGAACCTCTCAAAACCAACCAAGTCACATACAAGAATTCCATTATCAACTTCACGTCACAAGTAGGATAGTTCTTAAGCATTTAGAAACTCAGTTATACAATAATCAAAACATTAAATCTGAATCTGAACTCGTACCAAGTGATTCTGATATGAAACCACATCATCGTAGTATCCATAAGCCACTTCATTCTCCTTCTTGCACCCAAAAATACCTCAAACCAAAATCTCTACTCTATAGAATCCTCCAATGAATCTGAAATTGCTCCTTTCATCCCTCTAATGATGCATTGCAGAATTATTAATAATATCGAAGTACTCCAATTCCCTGTCATAATTCAATACCAATCTCAAATTCATAATCAAATAAGTATTCGCTAAATTATTAAGTATCACATCTTGAAATTTTAACTCACTAGAGCCTTTCTCGAGAGTCACCTACTCTGCTCTAATCCCCCATGTATATCCAAACATGCCGAATGACTTGTGCTCTATTAGCACATAATTTCTCTAAAAGAAGAAACCTCGTCCTTGGCAATAAAGTAAGTCCTTTCTCCTTGCACACTATTACCACAAAGAGTATGAAACCTAAGCCATTCATCAACCTCCATATATTAATGAAGTATAGTACATCACACATCCAACAAATTCCTTGCCCAGGTCATCCTCGATATCACCCTTCTCAAGTCATAAATAATCCATAAGTGCGCCTTGTTTTATGAAATACAATAACACATGCCATATGATCTGATCGTTGATGGTAGACTCCCTTACTTGACTTTAAGCAATAGTCATATCCTTTGAGAACCTACTATAATATTTCCTCCTAATCTACTATAACCATGCACTAGTACTTAACCAACCTTCTCACCAGCTCATGTAGTTTTATTCATAATGCATTCTAAATTATCTTTCAAATACATACTTGTCACGACCCAAAGTAGTATAACACAATACCGCTACGGCCGGTCCCATAAGAATAATTTACAATATTTCCGAGGTGAACGACCCGATCCCATAAGAATAGAGAAACTCTCCCACTCACGAAGATACACGTGAGTCGAGAAGATATGGAACTACCTATCATCAAATATCCCACAATATCAAAAGTAAGAGGCTCGGTCAATACATAAATTCTACTGTAAATCTCAATTATAAATTCAAGTAATCAAACAAACAAATTTTATTCAAATAGTATAGTTAAGGCATGGTGTATGTCTAAGATACCCGAAAATAAATATGAATCTAGATAGGCACAGACTCTCGTCACCTCGTACGTACATAGCACTCATAACAAGTAGCAGACAACAATTTAAAATGCCTACGGGAACAATTTCCTCTTAAAAGATTAGGCAATAGACTTACCTCACTTCCAAGCCCACTACTCGGCTCTTAAACCCCACTAGTCGCCTCTAATCGATGCCGAGAAACCCGAAACTAGTCAAAGGACGTACAAACCAATCAATATATGCTAAAAAAACTCATAATTTAAATATTAGAGAAAATTCCCAACCCAAATCGAAAAGTCAGCAAAAGTTAACCTCGGGACCACGTGCACGGATTTCGGAAATTTATAAATATAATAGATACTCATGAAATTACGAACTCAAATATATAATTGATGCCTAATT
Source organism: Nicotiana paniculata (assembly GCA_005239505.1). Taxonomy (NCBI): domain Eukaryota; kingdom Viridiplantae; phylum Streptophyta; class Magnoliopsida; order Solanales; family Solanaceae; genus Nicotiana; species Nicotiana paniculata. The sequence continues at coordinate 51,746 of MDKI01150216.1, forward strand.
CTGTAATCAATTTCATGGTCAAATCCCATTTTTACCAAATTCTAGGTTTTTCACCAAAACCCCAAAATCCTACAAATTTCCATGTTAAACTCCTCACCAAATCCATGTATTTAACTCACAATAGGTAGGAATCACTTACCTTATGATTCTTAATGAAAATCCCTAAACAAAAAGCTCCCAAATCGCCTAACTCAAGTGAAAAGAGAGGGTTTGAGCCTAAGTCTGGAATTAAAAACATATTCTGCCAGGGGTCCTTAATTGCAAACGTGGAAAAATGTCATACGATCGCGAAGGCCAATCTGCCTTCTGCTTAGAAAACCTTCATCACGATCGCGATGCACACAATATCTAGCCCTCCGCATTCGCGGTCCCACATCCGCGTTCACGAAGGCTTAATGTCAGCCCATCAGCCTTATTTCTTCTTCGCATTTGCGATGCGGCCTCCGTGTTCGCGAAGAGGAGCCAGGACCTCCCTTACATTCACGAAGACCACTTCGCATTCGCGTAGAGGAGTCCCCTGCCCCCTCCAAAATCCTCGTTTGCGATTGCAGAACACATCTCGCGATCGCGGAGCACACCAGCTCATCACCAAACCATCAACTACAAGCATGAAGAGATGGTCTGAAACCACCCCGAAAAACACCCCCGAGGCTCTAGACCCCATCCAATCACACCAACCAATTTCAAATTATTACACTGACCTACTTAAGGCGTAAAATCACACAAGATAAGATTAAAACTACGAATTACACCTCAAATCTAACTTAATGACCTAATACAAATTTTCAATTTCCAAACTTATGTCGAACATGCCTAAACAACTTTGAATGACCACAAATTTCACACACAAGTATGATATGACACAACGAACCTATTCCCAGGCTCAACATGCCAAACAAGATTCGGTAACACCAAAGTCTACTTCAAATCAAACTTAGAAAACTTTACAACCTTCAAGAAGCCAACTTCCAACAATAAACGTTGAAATGGTCCTGGTCCACCCAAAACTCGATCAAAACATGCACCCAAGTCCAAAATTATCATACAAACCTATTGGAACCTTCAATTTTCAATTCTGAGGTTGTTTGCTCAAAGTGTTAAATCAAGTCAAACTCGGCTACCTTAGGCCACTATTATGGAACCAAGTGTTCCGAACTCAATTAGAACCCTTTCAAAACCAAACCAACCGTCCCTGAAAGTCATAAAAAAGAATAGAATGTACGAGATTTCTTAAATTGCGGAATGAGGATCTAGAAAGTAAAACAATTGATCGGGTCGTTACAATACTTATCCTTGTGACAGTCGTGTCATGGTTCTCTAGCGATCCAATCTCTCATCACAACACATATATTCCACTGGACATAAAAATAAATCTTCATAAGAACCCCTTAAGAAGTCGTGCAACCTCAAACCTTCTCAAAGGGGATAACCCATCAGTTTAGCCTCAATTCAACATATTTCTATCATCTTACCATGGTTACAACCCCTATGTAATCAATTGATCCTTCTAGTCTACACTCGTCCAAAAACTGTAAGAATATGTTTCGATCTACTTATGAACAACTTAAAGGTCCATCAATACATTATATACCTTAAAATTGTACTGCACATTGAGATAATCAACCGTCCATATTCCCTTTGCATCTCAACAAAATCTCAAGAAAATCCTTCTCGCCACATCCAAACTCTCTAATTGTAGTCCTTAGACATGTGGCACATATTACAAAGTTGTCTCGTTATCGCTACCTCTTTACTTTAGAAACATCTTCTCCATATTTCAAGGTTGTAAAAGCACTCGCTCAATTTCAGGGTAACCAACCGTGAAAACATAGATATCTTACCACTCATTGTGCCATTACTCTCAATTCTAGGGACACTATCGGACAAAAGAGTCCAAAATCACATGCTCACTTACTTGAGTCCCCCGAGCCAAAGATGGAGTTCATACGTGGCCACAAGTCTTTTAGACTGTCCTATCCTCGCATCACAAAGAATATCTTATACCACATCTGTTACATCATCGCAAGTCGTCGGTACCCAATTGATATTGAGTTCACAATATCACATTCAAACGAATAAAAAGATGCTGAAAATTTTGGACATCAAGATGAAACAAAGCGGCATGATAAGAAAAGAAAGAAAGAAATATTCTAAATTCCTTGTAGCCTCTCAAAGATAAGTATGGACATCATTATACTATCCGCAAGATTCTACTAGATATTTGCTCATGACTCGTAGAACCTATGAACCTAGAGCTTTGACACCAACATTTTCATAACCCAAATCTAACCTAGTTGTGATGACACCTAAACCATCAAAGTATGAAAACAAATATATAACACAACTCAGACTAAAGATCATCAAATAAATAATACAATAAGAATGAGAAAATCAAATACAACTATCCCCAAGAACTGATAGTACAACTCATGAGCTACTAACAATAAGAAGTACAACGTTGGTATGAAGAAAATACATCATCTATTCGAAATCTAAATAAATAGAAATATAAGTCCTAATACCATGAACAAAATGATAGCTTGCTACTGGAATATTTGTACGTGTTAGTCTTCAGCTCCCATAATAGCTTATCTCCAAAATCTACAAGGTGTAGAAGTGTAGTATGAGTATAATCGACATCATGTACTCAATAATTATCAAGACTAACCCTAGCGAAGTAGTGGAGAGGCTTAGTTGAAAGATACTCATTTTATATAATCCGTGCAACTTATATGCATATACAATAATGGAGAAATAACCAAGAAACAGCTAAAGAACAATGAATATCAACAATAAGGCGCACAACCAAAGAAGAATGTGATAAGCATAATTATCTAAATCACAAGATGAAAGCATATAAAAATGCACCAAATTCACATATAAAGGAGATTTGCACCAAGTAGGTAGGAATAAATTGAATATTTGTATGAATGTAAAGTCTATGCATGATCATGGCCCAATTTTAATGCAATGCTCAAATTGCATTAATACGAATTCTCATACATAAGTCTAAGAATACTTATACGAATACTTATACGAATACTCCTACTTAGTACATACACCAACATGACACTCTCCAAGAGTCCAACAACCCACTAACAAGTTCATGTGTATGTAAAATATATGATGCATATGTCTGTAATATGCATGAATGTTTCTACATGAGTCTAGTATATCAATAAATTCTCAAGACTCATCCAATACAAATATCCACCATATCCCATGTGCACCATCAATATCTAGCACGTCCCATGTGCTTAACCATAATACACCTATCAATTGCGCTTCTAGGGCCCAATGTAACATAGGTAGTCACATGACGTTGGAGGGGAGGATTCATATACAAGTGTTGCACAGCAGAAACATCATACCATAACAACATCAATATCATAATAACCGAACGATAGAAACCTTGTGCCTTAACAACATTAATATCATAATAACTGCACAAAAACTCGTGCCATAATAATATCAACATCACAGTAACTGCACGACCTAAACCTTATTCCAAAATAATAACCGCACAGAAACTCATGTGCCATGATCATCTCTATTTCACAACAAACATCTCACGTGTCATAATCTCAGTCCATATAAGAGAACTATATGCAAGGATATATGCATATTAATAAGAGATAACCATGTATAATTCACGTGGAAATACAATTACCATGCAGGGGCGCACGCATATAGAAGAGATGATGTTTATGCATGATGGATGCATGTATGTAATGTATGATTATAGCTTCAACATGTAATCCATCATACAAAAGCCATCATATCCAAATAAAGAATCTAGAACCTAGACATAAAATCTAACATGAATAAGAAAGCTAAAGTAGTCATACAAATCATTAAAGCATATCACAAGTAGAGCATATACTAAAATGAGGCATGACAAAGTCTAAAATCTACCCAGAGCAAGATATAACCTGCGTACCCTCATATAAGCTCGTCACCTCGCATGTATGTCACCCCCAAACACATATGTAGCATATAATTTTATATTTGAAAATACTTCATCAAGTCAAGTTTGAGAACCTTCTTCGAACTAGTCTTCAATACAAAATCACGCGTTTTTCTATGTTCTTGACCTCCAATTGCTCAAATCTAGCCAAATATCATTCTCAACTCTTCCAACTTAAAGCCCCTAGTTTCCAAACAAATATTCCAAATCACTCTCGAACCTATTGGAACCCGAACTACTCATACATGCAATTCATAAAATATCATATGAACCTACTTGAGGTCTCAAATCATAGAACGAGATGCTAGAACTAAAAATAACCGGTTAGGTCTTTACATGACTTCTCCGTATAGTTTGAGTAAAATTCACTTTATAAATGTATTTATTGTCCTCTATGTTATCTTATGAACTACACTTATCGCAAGATTCTACTAGATATTTTCTCATGACTCGTAGAACCTATGAACTTAGAAATTTGATACCAACTTTATCATAACCCAAATCCCACCTAGTAGTGATGGCACCTAAACCAACAAAGTAGGTAAGACAACTAATATATACACAACCCAAACTGAAGATCATCAAATAAGTAATACAACAAGAATGTGAAAAATTAATACAACTATACCCAAGAACTAATAGTATAAGTCGTACGCTACTAACATTAAGAAGAACAACAATGGTGTGAAGAAAATACATCATCTATTTGGAATCTACATAAATAGAAATATAAGTCCTAAACTAACATGAACAAAATGGTAACTTACAACTGGAACATTGTACGTCTTCATTGCTAGTCTTCATCTCTCACAATAGCTCAGCTCCAAAACCTACACGTAAGGAATATAAGCGTAGTATGAGTACAACCGACCTCATGTACTCAGGAAGTATCAAGACTAACTCCAACGAATTAGTGACGAGTCTTAGTCGAAAGATACTCATTTTCTATATAACATGTGTCACTCATATGCATATACAATAACAGATAAATAACCAAGAAACAACCAAAAAATGGATATTCAACAATATGGCGCACAACAAAAGAAGAATATAACAAGAATTCTTCTCTAAATAACAAGATCAAAGCATATAAAAATTCATAAAATTCACATATAAAGGAGATTTGCACCAATTAGGTTGAACTTAAATATTTCTACATGAATGTAAAGACTATGCATGATCATGGCCTAATGAATGTAAAGACTATGCATGATCATGGC